>JAMKCH010083143.1:0-10731 GCA_023653785.1 Ophioderma brevispina
GGACATAAAAGTAACAGTAACCGTGAGCAGTGATCCAGTGAAGCAATTTTAGTGCTGTACAGGGGCACTATCGCTTGATACTGCATGCATGAACAGTCCATCTATAGTGTTACAGTGAACATTATTATGTATTTATGCCTAAGTGTTAACTTTAATTATTGAATTTTGGTGTATTTATTGTTTTGGTATTGTTCTTCAGAAAATTTCAACACATCCAACAAAAACAAGAGACAGAAAATACACCAGTAGAAATCACATGTTTCTACGTTTGATTAGCCTGCTGTAGTGCACGGTTTCATCACAACTGGTAATGGCCTGTTGATTTTTTACGGTAGGCTGTGAAGCAACCCAACATGCGGTGAAGGCTATAAAACTGGTAACACCACAGTGTCGGTTGCCCGCGGCCACCACACGAGGCGGGGCCTAAAAAAGATTGAAAGTCTTGAACTGGAGAGGTGGTGTGTGACGAAGGTGTGCGGATTCATGCCTCATTCCATCGAGGCGACGAAGTTGAATCGGCGGTCTGACGAGGAAGTAGTCGCCCATAGTGTGGTAGCGTTCAAAGCAGTGCGCCAGGCAGAGGGCGGGATGATCGGGAGAGGTCTTGCACAGATACGGGTATTTACACTCTTGTGGTTTCTGTCTCATTGCCTTATCGATAAAATGTTGACCTTCAGCACTCCAAGATCAGGGCTGGAAATGCCCGACGTCCTGGACGGCCGCGACCTCATCTTGCGCGGGGAATTCATGCCTTTGGACTGAAGGTTGCATGGTCACAAGAACTGACCAAAAGTCTCTGTGAAAGTGGCTGCGTGACTTAGAGCCAGTTATGATGCTCCAGGATAATTCTGGCCTTCTTATCAGGGAGATATCCACACAAAAGTAATTGAAACCTTGACATACCTCGTGCGCGTCCTATGATGGGACGCGTTGTCCGACAAAAGATGGTAAAGTCATCTAACACCTTGCATGTAATTGGTATATGCAACAGTCATGAGGGAAGCGCGTGTGCTGATACCATTCTCATCGTCGATGTTTCTAAGGCGCCTCATTAGCTGTTGCACGCGTCCGGCGCTCATTCATTCGAGGGGAGTGGCCTGGACAGTACCTAAGCTTGCGCACGTCGTTGCGATCCTTGAAAGACACGGCCAGGATCAATCTTTGAACACAAAATTGGATCTTGTTGCTCTCAGGCGCTTCCGCAGCCTCTACGATGTTTTGTACGGTGGCCGCAAGCCCCAATTCATTAGTGCATCAATTGCGTATAGCCAAGGTGGGGGGACTGTGTAAAAGCTGTCGTTAAAAATTATCCCTTCTGGCATGTCGCGGGCCAGTTTTTTACGACACTACAGCCTTGCCCCAGATTCGATCATAGTATAGTGCCGACAGTGTATATGTCGTATTGACTGCAAGTAGGTAACAGAGAGGCATCGCAGAGTGCAAATCCTTTCACACCATACCGACGACTGGCTTCAATTTGATGTATTGCCGAAATCGCCCCGGGCACGAAATGGGACCATGCTTTCATCGATTGAAGCATGCTTGGTCCGGGAACAGCTGTCCTCCAATTTTGCCACTACTGTCGATTAGTGGTTGATGAATCTAGTTGTAGAGTGGGTTGTAATCTTGGTGATTCTGTCGCGTAGTTGGTCTTACATTATTTAAAATAATGAAGACATTGATGCCCAGTGCCTGAAACCGATGTTTCGGCATTACGCGCACATAATTTGGGGTGTCAGTCAGTACGCCAAAACAACTGGATCGAAGTAAATAATCACCCTGGCTTGGTTTATGGGGACAAGCCCATTGGCAATAATAAACGCAATGCAATGAAATCTCTCAATCTCATTGGCAGCTGTATCAACTCATCGATGATGGCGGTGCATTCGAGGCATAGGCTTAGGGGCCCTGCCACCTCTACGCTGCATATTGTTTGGGTCGTAATACCATGATATCAATCATACCATCAGTGAGAATTCACGAACAATATCCATTCCGTTGGAGGCATTGGTATTGCATCGTTGGCCGCAACGCATCACCAATGTTGTACGTTATGCTCCCTGCTGCTCGGTTGGGGGGGGCGCGTTCCGCTGAAGGGGACGCTATTATAACAGCCAACCGACGTACCCGCAACATGCAATCGGCGATGCATGCGGCCAACAATGCAATATCAAATGCCTCCAACGGAATTGGAATATTTTCAGCATGGCTACTATCAGCGTATGTCTGACTCCGATGCATGGGCATCACTGTCTACAGGTATTTCTTGATCGGATTCCGAATCCGCGTGGCACGCCATATATTTCATCCCCGTTCATCCCGCCGGACCCTTCAAATTCGTGCCTTCGCTGTCACTAGAATATCGTCTTTAAAAAGACGGGTTTATATTTCGTTAGCTTGATTCGTTGGCAAGCCATTTTTCCGTTCTAAATGAGTTACATCAGATTCAGATCCAGTGTTTCTATTCAATAATTGCAAAATATAGGCGCCTTTCAATTGTGTTTGGAATTGCTACAACACTGCCCATCTTTGTCACTGATTTTGCATGACTCTTTAGCATATCACGAGGTCATGGGGGGGGGGGTTGGAGATCCTGAAAATCACAGAATTAAAAGAAAAAGAAAAAAACAACCGCGACAATATGGCTTCAGACCGTACGACATGGCAAGTTTCTATACGTGGATCCTGGGTTTCCTACCGGAAATCATTTTTTAACCGATCCCACAATGCAACCAACGATGTACATTAGATATCGTCACCCATTGCCTGGCGCTCGCGGTTAAGTGCGTCTCCTTTAAACTATGCGCAAATTTTGTGGCGCAAAATTACAAGGCAAAGAGTACTCTAGACTGGTAAAATTTATGTACAGCTAACGTTTTCGCACGATCGTTGCGATCCCTTGAAATACACGGCCAGGATCAGATCCTTGAACACAAACTTGGCATCTTGTGCTCTCAGTCGCTTCCTGCATGCCTCTACGATTGTTTTTTGTACTGTGCCGACAAGCCCCATATTCATTTGCATCATTGCGTAACCATGGGACTAAGTGTAAACGCTGTCCGTATCAAAATTACCCTTCTGGCATGTCGCGGACCAGTTTTAAGTACGACACTACGTCCTTGCCCAGATCTCGTCATAGTCATAGTTGAGACCAGTGTATTGTCCGTTCATTTTGATGCAGTAACATTAGAAGGCACAAATCCGCAATGAGGGGAAAATCCTTTCACCATAACCGAGGATACTTCGATTTGATGTTGGCCGAAATCGAACCCGGGCACGAAATGGGACCATGTTCATCGATTGAAGCATGCATGGCCGGCTCACAGCTGTCCTCCAATTTTCAGCCACTCTGTCCGATTAGTGGTTGAATCTAGTTGTAGAGTGGGTTGTTAATCTTGGTGATTTTCTTCGCGTATTTGTTCTTCATTATTTTAAAAAATGAATAAATGATCCAGTGCCATGAACCGATGTTCGACATTACGCGCACCTAATTTTGGGGTGTCCAGTCATAAGGCCAAAATAACTGACGAGAAAAATAATCACCCTGCTTGGTTTCTGAGGGACAGGCCGCGTTGGTCAAATACGCCATGCAATGGAATGCCTCTCATCTCTTGGCAATCTGTATACCCCCTACGATGCGTGCCTTCCGAGGCAAATTGAGCTTAGCCTGCCACTATACGCTGCATCGGTTTGGTCTGTACAAACCATGATATCAATCATACCATCATGAAAAATTCACGAAAATATCCAATTCCGTTGGAGGCATTGTATTGCAATCGTTTTTGGCCGCAACGCAAAGCACCAATGCTGTACACGTCATGCTGCGCTGGGTGGGTCCTCCTGCTTCCGCTGAAGGGGACGCTATTATAAACGCCAGCACGACGTACCACAACATCAATAGGCCTATGCGTTTGCGGCCCACAATGCAATATCCAAATGCCTCCAACGAATTGATTATTTTCATGCTATTCTACTATCAGCTATGTCTGACTCCGATGCATGGGCATCACTGTCTACAGGTATTTCTGGATCGTAAGAAAAAAGAGAAAAAAACCACGCGACCATATGGTTCCAAGACCGTACGAATGGCAGTTTCTATAACGCGGATCCTGGTTGTCCTACGAAATCATTTTTACCAAAATCCTATCCCACATGCACCAACGATGTACGAAGAAATAAAATGCGTCACCCTGCACTCTCGCGGTTAATTGCGTCTCCTTTAAATAACTATGCGCAAATTTTGTGGCGCAAAATTACAATCAAATGCGATCAACGAGTACTCGTTACTGGTCAAATTTATGTATCACAGCAACTGTTTTCGCCCACTTAAGAAAGAAAAATGACCGTATGAACACAAAACGCCATAGAAAATATATATGATGCGCTATTTAAATTTTATCTACGCGTACATCGTTGGTTGCAATTGTGGGATAGGAATTTCGGTAAAAATGCTTTCCGGTAGGAACCCGTGATCCACATTGGGTGTAAACTGAACCTTGACCGAGGTCGAGCCAGGATTTACGAGGGGTGATTGATAGTTCTAAGCTAGGTAGAAAGAGATATGCCTACAAAGTTCAAATTTACCTCTACAGTTTCCCATCTTCAAATGAAATTCAGAAGTTTCATGTGTATATTCTGTTCTATTTTTTAACTTTGCGGTAATCAAACATTGAGATTCTTGCCTTACCTATTGAAGCAATGCCGAGAAAACCATAGAAAGTTGAGGAGTTCTTTTTTCATCTTTGGGAAGAGATCGTAGTCAATCGGTGCCAATCGGGTGATAGGCTGGATGTTCTAACAGATTGAGGCCACACTGATGGATTGCGGTCAATGGCTACTATAGACTTATGGTTGGACTGCGCATTGTGTCTGATGGAGAGCACCCAATGTCAGCCTTTCCTCTCAATCATTTTCACACTGAGGTCAAAAAGCAGAAGCCCGAAAAACCCTCGGCTATCCCCTTACCTGGTGGTCCTTTCTACATGTATCTAACGAAAAATACTCAGTCAATGTTATAGTAACTAAAGTATTGAACCCATGCTAGATTCCCATGGAGTTAATAATTCTAGAGCACAGTTCATGTGTCGTGCATGGCATACAGTATTATGTACAGCGTATAGGCTACGACGTGTACCACCCAGTATCATCACTAATCGTTGCAAAATTGCCTGGAATCATTCCAGTTTACCCTTCTTCTCACACGTTAATTGAGACAAAACGGACACATACCACAGAAAATTGAAACGCTTGGTATTTTTTAGATTGACCAGGAAGTCCTCTATAAAGCATCCCTGTGTACTCATCCCCATAGAAACGGCCGGTGCAAAACCCCGTGATTGTTTTGGGTAGAGCCAAAGGGACGCGGCGCCTTCACGTGCTATTCTTTTGGATTTCAACACACTCACGTAGCTTCCAACCGTACGGTATCCATGCAATATAGGTTATCCACGTATAAGTGGATTGCCGCTCTCTCAATCAACTTCGTTATCGGGTTTCGGCTAAATTTCGAAGTTTACATCAATTTGGCTTAGTGGATTAATCGTCGCGGCGCCGGGGGGGGGGGGGGGTCCTTGGGTTTTGGTTGGGTACCCATTCTCGTTCCCAGGGGGGGTTTTGAAAGTGAGCCCCTAACGGGACCAATTTTCAGTGAAATATACCCCTACGAGATCATTTTTGGTACATTACACACTAGTTGTTCAGTGAAAATGATTGAATTTTGGGAGATGGGGAAGGTGGGATAGTTTGTGGAGGGGAATGGTGGGATGTTGGGAGAACGGGAACGGTGGATGTTGGGAGAGGGTGAAGGTGGGATGTTGGGAAGGGTGAAGGTGGGATGTTGGGATAGGTACGGTGGGATGTGGGAATGGTTGGGAGACGGGAAAGGTGGGATGTTGGGAGGGAGTGAAGGTGGGCTGTTGGGAGAGGGGATATGTGGGATTTTGTGAGAGGGGGTCAGGTTGGATGTTGGGGAGGGGAACCGGGGAGTGTTGGGATGGGACAGGTGGGTGTGTTGGGAGGGGCCACGTGGGGTGTTGGAGGGGATCACAACAAACAACCACAACGTTGTCACACACACAGAGATCAACTACGACACACTCATTACAATAACACCAACCAAAATCAAAACATACACAGAACAAAGACAAGTAAACCACTTCACCACCTACAGTCCATCACCGAGCACTCTCACTTTACCTAGCAACCCCACATTACACCACAGAACCCGCTCGCCAACACACGGCCCCCCCCACTACCACCCACAAATCACAACCAACCACCGCAAACACCAACACAAACCCGCAACTAAAAACACATGAGACAACCACAGCACAAGGCGAAAAACTTACACTAACAACAGCACAAACGACAACTACGGCAACGACCCCATACCGAAAACCGTGCAAGATATGCGAACATACCTGCAAGTGGTTGCTTGAAATCCGTGTATTAGACATGGCAGTACTTTTTATCTGATTCTGTAATTTCTATACGTGGCGTATCAATTCCTAACTACTTCAAGTATTTGAAGTACTTGAAGTCATTAGAACATGTTTTTAAAAAACGCTACAACTATTTTTATGAGTTATCTGGGATTGAAAGTTATATAGATAAAACAGTAAGCTGTGGGATTGGATCCAACACAAACATAAATACTACAATTTGTAAACTTGAAAATAAAATTGCAATTTGATGGTAGTTTTGACTTTTTTTATTAGAATGCTTCCAGTAAAATCTTGTAAAATGGTGAATGAAATTATGAAACTCTTATGTTTTGATGCAGAATTTATGTCAGCCTGGAGTAAAAGAAATTTGACTGTTTTGGGGTTAGAGTGTGTTGTAGTGAAATCATTAATATTGCCTCAACTAAGTTACAGGCTTCAAATGTTACCAAATCCAATAAAGATTTTTAAGAATTTAAATGAATTTTTTAAATTTATATGGCAAGGGAAAACCTGCAGAGTCGGGCGTGGGTAGTCAATAATCCGGCGTGGAAAATATGGAACTTGACCTCCACCGTGAGCCTAATATGAACACATAGTTCTATAATGTAATACAACCCCCCACCAAAAAAAATAGTGTTTTTTTTTATAACCAGACACATTCGCCGTTCTCCGCTTTCGCGCACTCAATATTCATGGAATATATAACCCATGTGCCCCTCAAAACCACTACCTGATCAAGTTTCACAGGTACGAATTGTTGTTACAGCAGCAATTTATGTTATCAGCCATGAGAACAAAATATGGCATATTCGCTTCATTATATCTAATTTAGCAATGCTAGATTAGGATGGGTATTCCCTGGGTCCAATACTACCCACATACCAAGTCCTCATCAATTCCAGACATTGGATTCTGGCAGAATTTGACCTTTGTATTTGTAGTTATTAGCCATAGAAATCAATATGGAATTAGCTCATACTTTTAATTGAATTCGGAAGTTGGATTCTGGTAGAGGTTCATTTTTTAGTTATTGTCATCAGATAGATATGCTAATTAAGCTTAAATGCTTGCATATTTAGCAACGCGAGATCGCATGGGTAATACTTGATCCACAACCACACCCACATGTCAAGTTTCATCAAATTCGGCCATTGGGTTCTGGCAGAAATTTACCTTTGTCAATTTGCCAATTAGAACAAATATTCAAATAAGCCATCATATGAAAATTTAGGACAATCCGATTGCATGGATAACACTTTGTGTCCAGTTTTATTGAATTCGTCGGCCATTGGGTTCTGGTAAAGGTTCACTTTTTTAGTTGAGCTTGTATTATATTGCACAAGCGGCAACCACTTCCATTTTTGTATTCTCAATTTGAGTCAAATCGCTCCAGGCGTTTGGATGTTAGAAGCAAATGTGTATCAAAATGGTCCATAGTTCTAAAATTAATGATTCACATCCAAATTGGCCTGACGGCCCTGATTAGATTGTGGATTATAGGTGGCAACTGTGGCAACCATCCTTTCTGGCATAAAGATTCTTTACTTCAGAAGTAGTGTCAATTCAAGTGTTTTCAATTATATGCTAGAGTCTCAGCCCTACCATTCATTACATCGTACAGTGTGCACATTTTCTTCTTTTTTGTCCTAATAGGGGCTGCGACCTGAAGGTGCCATTTAAAGAGGCACGGGGTCATCTGGATGAATTCAGTTCTCAATGGTGGTAGTCTAAACGGAATAAGTGAACTTATTCCGCATACACATGTTTTAGACTGCGAAATTTATTAGCGTCACCAGTGACCCAGAAATATCGCCTGCTGCGCCCCAAACAAAGACCCTCACAATTCCCCGAATAAAAGTATTGAAAATAGGGAATCAAGTAAACTACTTGTTAGATAGAGAAGGTAACATCTCTACCTCTCTACCCTGCAATCAATTGTCATGCCTTATACTGGGCTGCACCTGCCCACGCTTGTCCTTTCTTAGAGATATCGATAAAGTTCAGCAAAATCGTAAAGGCTCGACCCTATAAAAGTTTCGCGGCCCTTCGTTGGCTCCAAGAGTTGCTAGCCGGTGAAAGAAACTGAGTGTCCCCATGAGAAGTGTCCTATCTAACCATAGCAACATATACGGAATAACCGTGACCTTGTTCCAGGCCATTTTGGGTAACAGTGCTGAACAAAAGGGGGAAGCCATTCAAAACCATCCGTCCGTGCTGGACCGCTGACATTTTGAATATTGGCACGGAAGAATTATTATTTGGGTGCTTGTATACACACATAATGTCACTATAAGATCAAACAATCCGGCAAAATATCGTGTTTGGATGTTGGGGGGTGCTTATTGGGGTTAATTTTTTTCCTCCCCATGGCCACACACGCATGAATGACACGTCGTCCGTCTTGATTTAAATACCCCGCCTCAATGAATACATCTTTTCACCTAAGCGCGCATTGTCATATGGGAAAAAAGAGTATCTGTGAGGAGCCAATGACGTAAATATAACCCAGACCGAAGATTTCTCCCGAAACGGCGTAACCAAAATCTGGTGCCCAAAAGTATTATAATGAGCATACGCCCTTCATTAACATAGTTTGGCACCCACCACCATATGTGGTTTACGTATCGTCGTATTGGCAAAGTCCTTATGCACTATTTATGAGACACGCGAGGATTTATTCTTCACACTTAGTGAGTGAAAACAACAACAAACAACTAAGGGCACACATGGCATCTCCGACTTAAATTCCTTTTTCCAAGCAAAATTAACAGGGGTCATCGGGAGACTTTTGTGCATTATTAGGGATGCAGGAATCTTTTTAAAAGCATAGTTTCTCAACCGATTGTGTTTTCGCATAATATTGCAGAAAAAGCCGGCCCGATCAGAATGGAACACTGGGGACATGCAACACTGTTAACATATCGCGTGACGCAAAGATTTTTATATGCGTGTGTTGCGCCTCAACAGTGACGACACGCGCGTGCGTACGCCAGCACAAACCACGGCGCGCTATGTGTGAGAGAAAACGGTTTACGGGCTTGGGCATTCCATAATACACGCGATTCTCCTTTGGGTTAATATTCCAAGCTCTTGATCTGAGCACAATGATCCAGGTGACTATTATTACACCGGGCCACTTAACACATACATCAATTTGTATCACTACGGATTCGGTTATGCAAAGCGCACCCCACAGTATGTGGAAGATGCTGAGGCAGCCATTGCTGTCTATGGTTGGTACTTATGTTTTCTTTGTGTTCGGCAAAACATGCGATACGATGAATTTCTAAAGATGACGTAACGCTTTTACCTCTCTATCTATAAAGAACGCGTTGCATACACCAATCAATGGCGAACACAACAGAGAGACGGGTGGTTCTGGTGGACATCTCAACAGCGGACCACTGTAGTTCTATGACACCGCAAACACAAATCGTCATGTGAGGGGCAACAAAGTTCGGAACTGACATTGGTGGTGTGTGATGAAATTGAGTTATTATTATATAGTATGAAAAAGTAGGTCATTACGCGGTGTTGTTAATTTGTATACATTTCAGGTGACAGTCTCAATTTATGGCAGAGTTATGAAGATAAATAGGCCTATTTTGGTAGATACGACTTGTTGCACTCAAAATTGAATATTTCCCGTGTTGGTGCAACAAAGTCGTAACGGTAGAGAGACGACTTTGTTGCACGCACGGGAAAACTAGAGGTAGATAAGACATTTTGTGTTCTTGTAAAGCGATGGTGTTAAAAAGGGTTATAAGTAAAAATCTCCCCAAAAATTTTTGTGGATGAAAAAGAGCATTTCATTTGTTTTATCCCAAAGTTAGCAATTATGCTATTTTGGCACAAAAACCTTTAAAACATATCAAAAATGAAGTAGTTTCAGTTACGACCCTTTTCACTCAATAATACGCTCAATAATTAATTTACAAAAGAAAGTGAATAGCATTAATTTTAACATATATTTCAAGTTAAGGTCAATTTATTGCAGAGTGATTAGGCTAATTAGGCATAATAGGGTGTAGATACGACTTTGTTGCACTCAAAAGTGAATTTCCGTGGTCGTGCAACACAGTCGTAAGTGGTAGATACGACTTTTTGCACGACTTTGAAATCATGTGTGTAGTTACGCCATTTTAGTTATCCAATACTTCCTTAATTAGTCGACTAAGTGGGAACATGAAATATAAGATATTTAAAAAAAATACATTTTTTATCGAGATAGAATTATTTCCATTTGAAAAGTCACAAAAGAATGAAACACAAAACAATGCTTCTCCTG
>JAMKCH010083144.1:0-10941 GCA_023653785.1 Ophioderma brevispina
GTATTCAATATACACATTTTATGCACATTTTATATGTGTGGTGTGTGGGATGTGGGAGTGAAGGCTAATGGTGGTAATCTGTCAGAAAAAATCATCAGAGTCATGTTTCCATAGTGCGGTAAAGAGTGAGGCAGGGAACATGCACCGCGAGACAAGATCACAGTCAGGGTTTTACTAGGCTACTCCGAGTGCCGTTGTAAATCTTAAAAATTTACTACACTTATTGCACTTATGGCACACTATGAGTGTTTTAATTTGCCAATTTTTAGTGAGAATTTCATTTCACCAAAGTAAAGTGCCGGTCGGCACCCTCCCAAATGACCTGTGGCCAGTCGGTGGGAGCAAGTGCCGGTCTAACAGGTGAGGTCAAAAAAAACTTGACCCTGATGTGTCCGCCATTTTGAATTTTAAGTACATATATCTAACATTGGTTAATCACCTGAAAGCCTAGTTCATTATCATTACTGTCTGCAAAATCATTCATCTCGGTTTGGTATAGACTGAGCTGCAGTCGTTTGAATCAAGTAGTCTCTTTTCCACTCTGTCCCACGGAATCACATTTGCTTATGTTGGCCGCCGGGCATTTAAATGGGAATCCTTGGATAGGGAAAAGCTGACTACTTGATTCAAAAGACTGGAGTTCGGCTTATACTTATCGGATTGGAATAGCTTGCAGCAAATTAAAGATAATGAAGTAGCTTTCCGATGATAACATAAATTTAGACTGTATATTATTAAAAAAATCAAAATGGCGGACGCAATCATGGTCAAATTTTTTTTGACTCACCCGTATAGGCTTATATGGCAATTCCGCTATGGATTTTTCTGATTTTGTTGAGATTAATCGCTCTTACATGTCTACTTGCCACTGCTTAAATTGTTCTAAAAATAAAGGACCATTTGCATGGGGTCAACACTGTTGTGGGGCATGTATCATCCCCTACTATTCCACTAATAATAACCACTGGCCTAAGACTCACATGGGGTGTACACAGAATTGACCTCTGTTGACCCATGTGACCTTTTGACACATTCACAACCACGATGGCAGATTACAACTGCGTTCCGGGAAATGCTGATTTTTTTTTATTTAACTTACATCCCTTTTGGGGTAAAAAAAAAAAAAAAAAGCAACCATTTGGTGCACTTTTTAATAACCCATTCATATTAAGCCTCATGGTCTTGACGTCTTCTGTGGGGCAACTTACAATCAATGCAAAAACAATCCTGATTGCAGGCAAAATATCCTGTACAGAGATTTACAAGAACTTTTATAATGGTAGGACTGCATATGTGTACACTAAGATCAACAGTTTTGTGTTGTAAGCCAAGAATTTTCAGACAGATTCTGTTTCTGTTTAGACAGGGTTTTACAGTTAACCCCGGAGTTTCATATTCGAGGATGGTATTTAGGCCCGTGCTTAACGCTTTGTCAAATACATTCGAGAATGGCCAAGTAAATCAAGACAGTGAAGGATTTAATTGAAACAGGCTTTGGTTGCTTCAAGGTATTCCCAGGTTTGAATTGATCATCGAAGTATTTTTTAGGAGGGCAAAATAAAAGCGTTAGATAAGGTTTTACAGTGCTATATTCATACACCTCTGTGTGAACTATAGGATCTATCTTGTAAGAGGATTGCACTAAGCGATAGTCATAACACTAAGTTGGCAGTCACTGGTTGTCAAATCCCTTAGACACAATTGGTACCACCACACATCTATACACATTTGTATGCACATATGTTATATGTGGTGGGCTTGGGCTTGTGTGGGAGTGATGAAGGCTATGGTGGTATATCTGTCAGAAAAAATCATCAGTCATGTTACAGTATGTGCGGTAAGAGTGAGGCGGTCCGGGAACATGCAAGCAGCGAGACAAGAGCACTCCGCGAGACAAATGGAGCCACAGTCAGGGTTATAGCTAGGCTTACTCCAAGTGCCGGTTTTAAATATTAAAAATTTACTACACTTATGGCACATATGGACAAAACTATTGCAGTTTATTTGCCACAATTTAAGGTGAGAATTTTTAATTTCACCAAAGTATAGAGTGCCGGTCGCAACCTCCCAAATGACCTGTGCCGTCGGTGGGAGCAAGTGACGGTCATACAGGGTGATAAAAAAAAATCTGACCCTGATTGTGTCCGCCATGTTTGAATTTTTAAGTAACATTATATCTAACACATGTGGTATCACCGGAACATAGTTCATTATCTTTAATTTTCTGCAAAGATCATCAATAAGGTTGGGTATAGACCGAGTTTCAGTCGTTTGAATCAAGTAGTATCTTTCACTCTGTCCACGGAATCACATGCTTAGTTGGCTGCCGTGTGCATTCAAAATGGGGAATCCGTGGTAGGGGTAAAAGCTGACTACTTGATTCAAAAGACTTCAGCTCGGCTTAACTTATCGGATGGAATTAGCTTGCAGGCAAATTAAAGATAATAAAGTAGGCTTTCGTGATGATAACCAGAAATGTAGATGTATATTATGTAAAAAATCAAATGGCGGACCCAATCAGGAGTCAAATTTTTTTTGATCAACCTGTATAAGCTTATATGGCAAGATTCCTGTATGGATTTTTCGATTTTTGTTGAGATTAATCGCTCTTAATGTTCCTACTTGCCACTGCTAAAATTGTTCTAAAATAAAGAGACAGTGCATGGGGTCAAACAGCTGTGTGGGGCATGTATCCCCTAACTAATACAAACTAATTAAAAGAACCACTGGCCTAAGACTCCACATGGTGTGTACACAGATTGACCCTCTGTTGACCCCATGTTGACCTTGACCCTATTCACAAACCACGATGGCAGATGAAGATGACACATGAGTCCGGGGAATGCTGGTATTTTTTATTAACTTACCATCCATTTTGGGGGGCAACCCATTGTGGTTGCAATTGTTATTAAAACCAACCCATGACTATTAGCCAGCATGGTCAGGTGCACCGTCAGTCTGTGGGGCAACTTCACAATCAATGCAAAAAAAAAAATCCTGATTGCAGGGCAAAATATCCTGTTACAGAGATTTACAAGAACTTTTATAATGGTAGGACCTTGCAATGTGTCCACTAAGATCAAACAGTTTGTGTTTGTAATCAAGATTTCAGACAGCTTCTGTTTCTGTTTTTACCGGGTTACAGTATAAAACCCTGATTCCAAGGGATGTTAATGAGTGGTTATTTTTAGCCAGTGCTTACGCTTTGTCAAATACATTCGAGAATGGCCAAGTAAAACAAAGACCAGTGAAGGATTTAAATTGACACAGGCTTTGGTGCTTAAGGTTATTCCACAGGTTTGAATTGATAATCGAATAGTAATTTAGGAGGCAAAAATAAAAGAGTTAGAGTAAAGGTTTCGTGCTATCAATACACACTCTGTGTGAACTATAGGATCTATCTTGTAAGAGGGATTGCACTAAGCGTATAGTCAATAACACTAAGTTGCAGTCACTGTCAAAAGCCCTTAGACAATTGTACACACACATCTTGATATACGTGTCTGCTAATGATTCCAATATAAATATTTGGTTGTGTGTGGGGGGATCCACTAAAACGCGCAGCTAAAAGGTCCAAGAGGTCTTGTGACAGCAGTGGCAATATCCTGTGAGATTTTATTAGAGAGTTTTTGATATTGGCTAGTGTGAATGCAACTTCTCCTATTGGTTAATAACACCATATAATGCTGTTATTATGTATTCAAGTGAAAATATAAGTGGTAAGGACATACCCTGTTTTTATGTGTGTAAATATGAAGTAGTGACTCTATGCCTCTAGCATTTTTGTATTACTTGAATAGGCCGTTACATCCTACGAAATTCATTTGTAGTGCATTGAAAGTACTTGCTTTTCACAGTGGATCTCACTTATAAGTAACTCATTACCCAGTGGCGGCACCAGCATAAAATTTTTGGATGGGACGGGGGAGGGGGGGGGGGGGGGGGGGGGGGGGTGGGGGGGGGGCAAAGCCGATTCTTCAGGGACCAAATGGGTCGGGGTCGGTAGTATTCTAATGGGGCCCGTTAGGTAACCCATTTAATTAAAGCATATTAGCACATTTTTTTTGAAGAGCGCCCCCAATTTTTCAAAAAATTTGGAGATTTTTTACACGGTTGCATTGGTAATGGCTAGTAAACTAACCTGTGAATGGGTAACCTCGGAAAAATGTCTTCATGTGTCACCAAAACGAAGGAATTTTGATATGAATAATTTTATCGGGGATCCCCCGATAATAATTCAACGACGGCTGGAAATGGCCTTCCAATGTGAAAGAGCCGGGAAATAGCCGCCCATGTACGTGTCTACGCTCATCCATAGTTGGTTTTAATAGTTCAGGCAAGTAAGTTAGAGGTGATTTTCTGGAGGTGGCACTATTTCCTCATGACGGACTAAAGTAGCATTTCCAGCTATGCCGGTAAGTCCAATCGGGGATCCCAATTCTAATTACAAACTCGCTTTTTGTGATAAATACGCATTTTTAGAATCTCACGTTCGCAGGTTATAGTTTCCTAGACCAATTACCAAAGTAAAACTGTGCAAAAATATCAAATTTGAAAATTGGGGGCACTCTTCAAAAAAAGTGCCAATATTGTTTTAACTCCATGGTTTGAACTTTCGTTCACAGCCCTTTGAAAGCTTTAAATATGATTGTTTATATTTTACATGGAGTTTCTCTTGTTGATTGTTTAAGAAGAATAGGCGGAGCAAGAAAAATACCAGGGGAATATGCCCCTTGAAAGTTGCCACCCCTTCATGCACACCACTGCTTATAAACAGATATTGCCTTTCTCTCCAAAAGGAGAAAAATGATTGCAGTGGTCAAAGGGAAATGGCAAAAAACCTTCACAGAGTCAGGCTGCTAATTTGAAAAAGTTGAAGTCCAAGGGCAACCAAACTAGGGCCATGCATACAGGCAACATGGGAACCTTCATATGATAATAAGGTCAAGGGCACTTGCAAAGGTCTAAAGGTCATCTGAGTTTCAAGTTAAAACATTAGAGGAGGTGGATCACAAAAATAGCAGGCGGGTGACACTAGTAGTTCGAGAGTCCTGTGTTTGACACAGCTAAAAACAAACTTACTGTTCATACACCGATTGAATTATGTAAAAATATAGGAATCGTGATAGGTTTATTACAATGTACAGTTAATAAGGATTATCTTGGTTTGGTTTGGATGTCTTGAGTTCGAGAGTGTAATTAGTACGGGGGTTAGTGTGTTAGGATTAGGGTTAAATTCTGCGGTTGACTGGTTTTTGTATCCTGCCCAAATGCTTACGACCTCTTCATAAATCGAAAGTGGTATGGGCATGTGTTTAGGAAGGATAATGGCCATGTTTAAGAAGGGCTTTTGAATTTGAGGTGGGAGGTTTTTGAGGAGGAGAGGAGTCCAAAGAAGACTTGGAAGAAGCAAGTGGAGGAGGAGAGTAGGAGGGGTGGTTTGAGATGGAGGAGCATTGAATTGGGTGACGATGGAAGGAGGAGGAGGTAAGGGCAGTGGCTGCGAATGTGAGGTGAATCAGGCCACCCCTGATTCACGGGGACCCAAAACCGGATTTAAACTTGGTTTTCACTACTACGACTATATGGAACTGCCTTGTCACTCTGTTATTACATAAATGTGTTTTGGGCTTATTTCACTTCAAGGTGATATAATACATTTGGTAACCATCCTAAATATGCAAACGAATTAAAAACCTGATTTTGAAAAAAATGGGGTGCATTTTTCTGACATGACCTGGTTTACAGTAGGTTGGGGGTCAGCCTTGCAGTGTTTTAGGGGAATGACAGAATACTTGTAAAATACCATTACTCACCGCACATCCTTTAAATGCTGCTTTGTAAAAATAGTTCCTTCATAAAGTGTTTTAGTTTTTTTAATTTCCTTTTTACAAGCGTGTTAAAATTCATGATACGAGACGGCAACGCTTACTTCAATTAAGAGAAAAATTGGATTGTTGTAAATTCAAATTAATATAAAAAAAAACCGGGAATTTTTGCAATTTTTAATTAATAATTTAATAAATTTTACTTAATGTAAGATAATTTGCATGTAATTGATAACACTGTTATCACAGAATAAGTGTTTCAATAAAATTGGAGTGCAGTTGCTTCTCCCAGTACACTCCTTGATAGCCTGAACCCTTATGGTAATGTGGAAGTGCAATTATAAACACAGTGCTTGACATTTAGGGCAAACCACCCTGCAGGCGGAGCCTCAATTGGCCCTAACACTGTTTGTCCACTAGCTTCCACTAGTGCCAGGAGCTGTCAATGGCCTAAAGGGAGTCACGGTTAAAGTCTAGCGCCTATTGAAAACGTCTACATTATAACCCAAGTAGAGTCGCTAAAGCTGCATTGAAATTGGGTTAAGCCCTCGGACAGTTATTTCGCTCCAGCGACCCCACGCTTACGGACAGAAGGGGACAGGGAATGACCAATGTTACCCTAGTAGGGGTTTTGATGTGTTTGTGTCCAAACTTGCTTGAGGTATAGGATTTACTCTATGGTGTACTTTGAAGGGATAGTGGTATATGTAGGACATCGTGTAGGACACTCGTCTTCAGGTTTTGTTTTGTTTATTACTCAGATTGTTTAAATTACAACAGGGGTGGTTTCAAGCTTAGGATGCTAGTTTAATTGTTTTATAGGCATTGCTGGTGGTAAGGGAAATAAAACAAACCATCAGATAAATAAAAATCTATCACTTAATTAGTTTCATTAGAAAGCTTAACTATCCCTCTCTTCTTATAGAGGGAGGGAGGAGAGTGAGATGGAAAAGGAGAGAAGGAAGGACTCGTGAAAACCGTTAGATATTGGGGATTTCCAGTTTGTTAAAATTGGGACCACACACAGCATAGTGGGGCAATTTCGAGTCCCCACTTTGTGTATGACTGTGACTCTATTTTGGGGAGAAGATCACTTTGTTTCTTAGTGGGGTCACTGCAAATTCTGTGTTTTATACAGTCGTTTTTACACGTTTAAAGAGGGCGGGGACGAGAGAGATAGAGTTAACGTGTAAAAGACTTTATGAAAGATGCGGGGGACCATTAATAGGGTCCCCAAAATGCCCCCAGATTGGGGGTTGTTAAAAGTATTAGGTCCCGATTATTGGGAATGAGAAGATATTTGGAAACCATAGTGAAGACAATTATTTCAAATAGAATATGTATGGGGCTCTCATGCTTATTAATCGACGCTAAAAAATAATGGTGGTATTCTAACAGGGAGTATAACTTAGTCCCAAGGTTTTAAACCAGTTAATCCTACAAGAGTGGACTTTTTTCCTTCAAAAATACCAGTTGATAAATGTAAGGGTAGCAAAATTCCTCATGAGGGCCATTCTGTCCCATCCATGAGGATATATTTTCTACCCATTACATATACAGAACGATTTCTAAGATTATGTTGGAAAGGAAAAAAGGGTCACTCATGTAGGACTAACCCTGTTAACCCGGAACTAAAGTTATAATCCCTTTCAGAATACCAGCCAAATATCCCAGAGAGAGGTTTCTGCTATTACCCAATTGCATAGTGGGGGGAGCCGTTAGCTAATTAATCAGTAAGTGCAAAATATTGCAAAAGATTTTAATAGTTTAATTAGAACGCCTACACCTCTCACTCCCCCCTTAGTGACATAACCAGGAGTCCGATATATAAACATCAAATATGTATATAGCATTTTACTAAATCCAGTCCTAGCAAACTAGTTAACATATAGATTAAGACAAATATAGCTTCTTCTTAACTCTTGTCTTTATGGTTTGTTCGTAAGTTCTTGCATTTTGTTATTTTGAAGGCAGAAAAAACACCTAAAATGGATACATCGGGTTGGGCAAATCTTTATGGCCGTAACTATAACGGGTCAAAATTATTTAAACGATTTAGATTAAACTGCAGGGGCTTTCTTAACATGTTATTTGTGTCAATGTACGGAATATAATGATATGTACAAGTTCAAGCATGTTCTGACTGAAAATAATATCATATTTCTTGCACTAAGGGGAAATCTATTCTGGTGAAGATAGCAACATTAAATAGTAATAAATCAACATGAATGTAGTTTTAAGGATTCATGACAAAACAACTTCAAAGTACCATGGATTTCTCTGTATTCCACTTTGGTGATTATAATCAAGCCATTATGGATATAAATTGATATAAAATACACAAACATTAAATATTGATCCTACACTGAGCTACCCAGAAAAATTTAATCATGTAGATAAGAGTCCCTATCTCTAAAAAATGTCCTCTGCATGGTTACCTTACATCATGAACAGGTGCCAATTGTACTTTTATTGGCACTCTCAATCTTATCCTATAAAATTTCTCATAGAGATCTGCGTTTTTTTAAAGATACGCACTTGATATGATGTGATGCATAGAGGTCAATTAGATCCAATGTGAATCTTTCAAGTGCTATGTAATTCGAAAAAAGATTCAAAATCAGGCCTCATATTCCTATTTTGCTTATGGTGATTACACATTCATGTGCATCACGAAATAATCAGGGCCTTCTGCAAAAAAAGTCAAACCTTTGATACAAAAATGAGTAATGGGTATGCAAATTTCTTTTACATTATCAAGTTAACCATCCTTTCAAGTTTCCTGCATGGATATTTTTAAACAATATGTTCAACTCAAACACCCTCAGAGGTATAAGAACATGGTTAAAGTTTGGGATAAAAAGTGAGATTATTACACCATTGGCTTACTTTAGTTTATACACAGCAATATGTCTATTAATTTGTTTTGAAATACTTCCTAAAGTATTGATGGACTTTAATTTTCAAAAATAGTGTAAAAAAATAAAAATTTATAGGAATTAATTAGACAAAGTAATAAACAAAGAATTTTAATTGATTTTGGTATGTCATCCACATGTGACCAAGACAAGAAGTTTTATCCCTTGGTTTTTTTTTCCCAATGTCACATGGTTTGTGACAATGGATTGTGATTTTACAGCTGACTATGATGCAGTGATGAGAGATTTGCATAATCCAGGATGATTTATTTTGAAAACCTTGTAGCTGCTTTGTTCTGCTATGAATGACCATAAAGTCCACCTCTAACCCGCCTTCAAAAGTCCCATTCCTTTCCGAATCTGATGCTGTGAGCACTCTTGTTGGGAGATTTGAGGTAAAGTCTTGTGGAAATTTTCTCTTCGGGTGAGTTTTCAGCCATCACTACAAAATTGTAATTATAATAATTCCACAAAGCAAAACCAATGTGGACAGTGGTGGCACCAGACTTCATTTCTGGGGGGAAAAAATGGGAAGGGGGAGAGTGAAATTTATTGGGAGAAAAAGTGAAAATTCTGGAGGGAAAAATATCAAAAATTTGAGATATGTAATCCAATGTAGCCCAAAATCAATTTGGATTTTGCCAAAAATTTTGTGTTTTTGGCCACCCCCAAAATTTCCCCCCCCCCCCCACCTGCCGCGCCACTGGATGTGGATCAATGTCAAAGCATTGGAACTTATAAAATTGATTGTGGCAATTTATAATATATTGAGAAAGTCATCGAGAGGAAATCTATTGCAAAAAACTCAAGCACCACAAACATGCTGTGGGAAAGTGGGGAATTTGGGGACCGTATTCCTGGGAAAATTTTGCATTGGAGGGAACTTTTTGCATTTAACGAATACATAAGAATTGGAGGGACATTTTGAAATCTTTGGAGGAAATTTGGATTGTATTCCTGGGGAATTTGGATAATTTTTCCAGCCCTGTGCTGACAAAGCACATGGGCCCACATCCAGATTCCCTGGGTTTGTGTTATCATTCATGATTTATCTCTCAGCGTGTGCATCTGATTTAATATCATGTGCATTTTAACATGGTACAAGGAGACAGAGGTTAAAGGCCAATTGGGTCAATACTATGAAATTTGTAGAAGTAGCATTTAAATTATCAAGAAACTTGGCAAAACATTACATTGAATTTCAGATCTTGAAAGTCACTGTGAAATTTGATCTCTCAGTTTTGTGAGGTGAAGGGAGAAGTAAATCGGCGATACTGAAGTGAAATGAGGTTGTCGTGTATTTTTTTTTACATTTTGATAAAAATCTCATATAATCTATAGTTAGGAAATTATGTATCGTTCAAAGCGATATTATACTAGGATAGTACCTGACGTCCATAACACAGAAGCGTAGTCCTCTATGGTAAGGACATGATATGGTATCCTTAGCAGTGAAGCAGTTAACACCTTCCAGCCGTAGCTTCGCTTTAAACCCGAGCAGCAATGTTAAAATCCAATGAGCTACACCATCTGACACTCGCCACGACTATCGTCTGGCGGCAATGTTAGGTGCTAGGATCGTATTTCTTCATGATCACTATAAATGGACAGTGAGCTGAACTGTATGGCAAGCCTAGGTGACTCCGTATCAGTGTCACTGTGTAAGTAGACTTCCCTGCATCACTGAAGGTGGCTTCATCAATGGAGAAAACTGCCTATGGTCATGTAATATCACTTATTATTTTAGGGCCTCTTGCCTAGGTTTGTTTTTAGTGCTATTCACCATAGAAACGGTGATGTAACAAAGCTAGTTGACATTATATTGTGACACTAGGGCTGTTCTTAGTATGTGTTTGAACTTGCTGTCCAGGCACTTGTATATAAGCAAAGGTTTACTTACAGGTTGTTGATAGAACAAGTCTATGCTGACTAACATACCCGAGCCACATATAGTGTAGAGTTGTTGCCATGGTAACCAATCCTGTTATGTCACTGCTTCTCTGTGGTGTTTACAGTACATAATGGGAGCAGGAAGAAATTTGGTATAATTGGTTTTCTAGGTGAAGGATTTACCATTCTTATTGCAGATGTTGATTCTTGTAATACATGAAGAAATTGCTTTGACACCTCATTGGTCAAAGATTGAAATAGTCAATGTGGACATTTGTAGGTACTTCTGTAAATAATCTGGCTGT
>JAMKCH010083145.1:0-10498 GCA_023653785.1 Ophioderma brevispina
ACTTTTCTGAAGGTATGGGCATTGAATGAGGGGCATGTGCAGTGGGTGGAAATTAAAATTCCACGCTAAATCTATTGAAACATGTAGTCTGGTAGCAGAGAAAAATTAATTCTATGCATAATGAAAAAGTTCAAGTCAACGTAAGCGCGTTTATAGCTACATTAAATCTCAAAACATTTTGACTAATCATATTTGCTTCAGTGGTAATCAATGTAACAGGTGAGTTGAATGTTATTGACTTTTGAGCGTGCATGTTTTTGATACAAAGGAACACAAAAGTCTTTGCGCTCTCTATGTAAAAATGATGTTAACTTCAAAGGCCAGATTATCTTAGTTCTTTCATGAAACAGGTGAATCGGACCACATATTTTCTTTTTCTGCCTCCTCTCCCAACTAATGGACGTTTCTCTGGTGACATGATGGATTGAATCTACTATAATTGTCCCCTCCGAACTATGAAATGAGCAGCGTTCGTCCGTCCGTGATAAAAATGTTAACCCACGTTGTATACGATTTATCGGGAGTTCCGTAAGGGCGACAATGATGTAACTTGGTGGAAAGAAGTGGGTTGATGAGTTCTCGACCGATTAGATTTTGGGCGTAAAATATGCTAATTAAGTATCTAATTTGCATAATTTACGAAGTTTCTTGCAAGGCTTGTGTACAAGTTTTCTGGAGTTCCGTAAGGCATATAATGATGTAACTTGGTGGAAGGAAGCGGGCTGAAGAGTTCTCGACCTGATTAGATTTTGGTCGTATTTTGGGTAAATTGAGTATGCAAATGAGCTAATTAATATGCAAAAATCAGCATAATTGCTATAATTTTGAAACGGTACATCGGATACTCAAAATTCCTTCGCTGCATGAAAGCCTATCATGGTGCGCATCTTTTTTGCAGTTTGAAAGTATGTGATATATGCAGCTTAGGTATGCAAATGAGCTAATTAAATATGCGTGATTGCTGTATCTCTGAAATGGGACATCGGATAGGCAAAATTCCTTCACTACATGAGAATAAAAAAAAAAAAAAAAAAAAAAAAAAAAAAAAAACATGGTGTTGGGAGTGGGTGGGTGTTGCATGGTGTTGGGAGAGGGTAGAGTGTTGCAGGGTGCTGGGAAGGGGGTGGGGTGTTGCGGGGTGTTGTGGATATTGCGGTCCTCTGACCACTGCGTCACCTGCCATCACGGTTTGTGAATGATAGGCTTCATATGACATGTGACTTGACCTCCAACAAATGAGGGTTTGCGTGTAATATCCATAAACCAAGTTTGGTTCCAACTTAACTTCAACTTTTAAATTGAGTCAATTTTACATTTTCAGTCTATCTTACAACTTGACCTCACATGACCTTTGACCTTGGTATGTGACATATGATCCCACATTGCACCTATGACTCAAGTTTTAGTGTTAAACCAAAATTTTAAATCCGGTTTTGTCCCCGCTAATGGGGGGTGGCTGGATACACCTCACACTCAGCAATACTGGTGTGTGAGGATTTATTGGAGCATTTAGAAGATAATTGTTTGGTTTAAATCCAATGAAGTACGGTTTGAGTGAAAAACAAGTTTGGTATTTCCAATAAAGTACGCAAAATTGTTAACCTTTTTCCCAACAAAGACAACAACAACAAACAGGACAACAGAAAAACACAGTGGACAAAGTGACCCCTGTTTTGGTCTGCCTGCCTTTAAGGCAGGCGACGCACAAAAATTATGTGTTTGATTCTGCTCTAACCATTGATTTGGAATTAAGGACATCCATGTGCGGAGGTCAAGTAGTGATGCAGATTCCCTGGAAGATCCTCTTGGTATAAGCAAGATTGCGGTTTCTTCACGGCCTCGCTGCCAGTTCTCCCAGAGATCAGGCGGTGCCATGTCAAGTCGCGCAAACCAAGGTTACCCACCAATGGGTTCCGCGTATAGACTCAGCTCGCATAGTTCTCCTAAAAACGTGATTACCTAGGTGGAAGGGTCCGAAAGTGGTTGTTGTGAAGGCTGAGGGACTGGAGCTTTCCGTTTGGTAGCTCTGCGGGGAGGGACTGAATGCGGTTGTCACATAGCACCGAGACACAAGGTTTGGAAGGTTGCCTAATCGGCAGGGATGGCATGTAGCTGGTTCCCGCCAAATACAAGTGCTCAAGTCGGAGTAGAGGGTAAAGAGAAAGAAAAACAAAAATTAGGTAAAATATCTAACTTACAATATCAATGACACAAATACAAAAATATGTTAGGCCATCACTGTAAAATGGCATAATATTGATAACCATACCACCAAACTGTACAATGAATACATGTATAACAAAAGGTCACACATTTGCGTATTTAAAAGGGGAGGACCCAATGCTAATTATATATTTTTCATGTTTGATTGGATGACCTTGAACCGTCATGTTCTGCTATTGAAAAACATGCTTTGTGGGCTGTTGTAGACATCATTCTTTGCCCTGCCATTACCTAGAGCAATTAAATTTACGGGCTCAGATTTTTGAATTCAGGTCTTTAAATATTTTTTTGGAACCTGGACGACCATTCAGTTTTGCAAATAAATTTGAAATAACACCCTCTTTTTTTCTAACACCCAAGCCCCACAGAATTGCGTTCATGGCGATTCACAGTCACCGTTATTCCGCGGGACAGTGGGGGGGTGATAGTGGAAAAAGGGGTAGGGGAATGTGAGCCGAGGAGGGTATATATTCAGCCGTTTTGGTATATAATGAACAGGTCCTTTTTCTTTGAAAATCTGGTATAAGAAGGGTTGCATTTCTGTTGACAGTATATGTACAGTGGGCAATCAGCGTATGAAGAATGCTTACAAACCGCAAATGTGAAAAATAGTGCTGTCAGAATGGCTCAAAAATACATTTACAGTTAGTTTTTTCTCAGGCAACCCTCCACCAAAGCAGGGGTAGCATATCTGTCATTTTTGGTACATTTTCGGGGTAGTGTTCAAACACCCGGCCACAAAAAACACCCTACCCATCCAAAATGAGACACCCTAAACACTAACCCCTAACACCCCCCACCCCCACACCACCACACTCACACCACACACCAAAACGCAAACCCCCCCCCCCCCCCCCCCCACCCCACCCGCACCCCAAACCCCCAACCCACACACACCCCCTCCCCCCCCCCCCCCCCCCCCCCCCCCCCCCCCCCCACCCGGGCCCGTATCACCCCACCGAAACAGTTTCTCGTCCATTTTTAAACAAAATTTAAAAGTTTTATGAAAGAAGACGCACTTGCATGAATTACACAAAGCATAATCTCTAGGACAAATAGTCGCAACAAAACTACACCAAATTATACGCACACAATTCTAGGTTTTCAGAAACTGTAACAATGGTATAGCACATCCAGTGGGGGTCATAATTAGTTCCCTAGCAGCTAAATGCAATGATCTCTATACATGGATAGGCTATCGCGCCGAACGTGTGGGAAACCGGAAAATGGCCGGCCCGCCCTCTTTTTCTCTACCCAAGAAACCGATCTGTTGCACGTAAAATGAATAGGGAAACTATGGAAATGGGAACAGACAGGAATTAGGCGATTAATTGCACGTGGTCAATGGGTTGTCATATTGGTTTGATTTTCGAGTATAGGTGGGAATGTGCGAACCAAAATTGATTCAAAATATTTTAAAAGTTGTAAAATGCCATATTTCAGGTTTTCAGCTCAAGACAATAATTCATGGAGAGGCTAGTGCCTTTGGACTACTAGCAATCACAGATATATTAGATATTATTAATCATCCTTCAAGATTTTTCCGCTTTACTAACCCCACCCTCACCTATATCATGTATTTCACTCTTCAGATTTAAATTTCACTCTTTCATATTGGGAATGTTGGTATTATTGGATACCAATTGAAAGAGAAAAACGCAAAAGCTATCTGGTGGTACCAAATTTATTTATAGGAATCGGATGTGAAACGGAAAATCACAGGGGGGTTGTTAACCACCCCCCCCCCCAGAATTCTTTCTGGAAATGACCCATATCTATTTTACAGGCATTGCACGTTCTATTAAAAATGGAATAAAATTTCTGGGGGTCTGAATTGTAGGGGACAATGTCGTTACAAAAAAAGAGCGACTATAGCTGCAAAAGCGGGACAACCTCTAGGGGTACTACAATTAACAATAAGGAAGTGATAGGGGGTTATCAAATTCAGTTGTGATTGTGGAATGGTTCAATGATCTAAAAATAGGAAAATGTAAACCTCAACATATCAGCAAAATAAACCCCCGTACGAGGGTGTATTTTTTTTGTATATATTGGCTATTTAAAGGTATTTTAGTACGTATTGAGAACAGGTTCCACAAGGGGTATAATTTTACTGCAAATTGGTCCCCTTATTTTAAAAAAAACCCTGTGAAAAATAGAGAAGTATAATTTTACAAAAAAATGGCTCGTCAGATTCCCGTTAGAGGTTTATTTTTTTCAATGAAAATATGGTCATGGTTATCCTTTTAGGGGTCAATTCAGAACTCCTGGACTGAGCTTACGGGTACTCAACAAAACCCTGATTGAACCCCCCACCATCGGATATAAATTTGCTTTGAAGTGAAAAGATAATGCACTGCAGTCGATGGGGCTGTTCAGTATACTGCACAAAAACCCATTGTTAAATTCAACTGGAATTGGAAATTTAAATTGAAGGAACTGAAATGTGTTCCTTGACCTTGGGATTTCTAAGCTAGTCTAGTGATTTAAAGCACAAGCTACCCCTTAAGCCTAATTGAGATCCATTTCTAATGTATCCAGCGAAAATCTCATGAATTAAATACTAATTTAAAGTGAACTAGAAGTATTAGTTGCTATACTGGTATTCCAATGGAGTTATAGCATTTAGAGCAAATAGTTAGTACAGTGGCAATGCAAGTGCATACAGTATTATGTATCCATTGTAGGATACCGGACGTGTACCCATCACTAATCGGTCGCAAATTGCCTA
This sequence comes from Ophioderma brevispina, assembly GCA_023653785.1. Taxonomy (NCBI): domain Eukaryota; kingdom Metazoa; phylum Echinodermata; class Ophiuroidea; order Amphilepidida; family Ophiodermatidae; genus Ophioderma; species Ophioderma brevispina. Next base: position 4,955 of record JAMKCH010083145.1, read on the forward strand.
GGAAACATCCGTTTTACTTATACTCACAGTTAATTACAGGCCAAAACGGGCATCATACACCATACAAAATGCAAATGCTGATATTTTTTCAGATATTGGCCAGAAAAGTACTTTATAAGGCTTAAATGTATACTCATCCCATAGAAACCGTGCAACCGAGTGGAATGTTCGGGTTTTTACGAGCAAAAGGGACGCTGAAGCAACTTCCGGGTATATTATCGGCTCGCTATTCAAATCCGCGTGTGTTGAGGATTGCCTATCCAGGGCTGTAGAGATCCGTGGCTAAATGGGACCAAGTTGCTCTCAGTTACTATACACTCATAACTCAAAAAATGAAACTCAAAATTCGAAAATATTTAAACTGCGAAAAATTGAAACTCGAACTCAAATATTAGTAACACACCAAAAATACAGTCCAATTTGTGGCTAATTCTAACTTTTGGTTATAATGGCCCTCTTAAATGAATTAGCAAAGCCAATCCATAGATATGTTTGTTACGGTCCTTGCTAAGTTGGACCGACAATTCCTATACCTTGATGGCATGACAAATGAGATTTCATTAACTGACACATGCTGTGAAGAAGAACGACCATTTGAAAATCAATTCCAATGCAAATTACAGTGATCTTAAGTTCACTACATTGTAGGTCAAGTGTGGTAATTCAATGCATGTTTCTAATGCAGTCCAATTGATCAGTGTCCATGTTATAGGAAACCGATCCTTCATATGAAAAAGAAAAATATGCACAAAATGGATTTTAGGTAATTGTAATAATGTTATAAATTTACAGGTTCCAATTTTAGTGAACTAGTTCAGCATATTTTAAAATGGTTTCTTTGCAAGGGGCATAATGACCCTAATGCACCCTGGTCATTATGGCCACAAAAACTCAAATGCCAAATTTTATGCCAAATTTTAATAATTTTCCAACAATTGTTATTACAAATGAAAACATCTTTTGCCTCCATGAACTCATGATGTAATCAAATTTTACTTTTTTGTTGATACTTTAGGAATTAACATGGTAAATGCCAAAACCAGGGCCATAATTATGCAGTCTCCACTAATCCAAAGTTTAGGTTACAACTCTCTGCTGATGAATATTTCATGTTAACCCCCCACCCCCAAAAAAAAACAAATGGTTTAAATTCATCACTCAAAATCGTCCACCACAATTTCTCCTTGCATAAATAAGGAATTCTCCCTACAGTAAACATTTTTCAGGCCTTGCTGAAATATTTACTCGGGCTTTTGATTTTGATAACAAAATTCTCAGTGACAGATTTGGGAATGAATTTGATGATCTGTGAAGTATGGGGAACCAGGTTATCAATCCCATCATGCCACCTGAGGATTTTTTTTTCAGGGGGGGTACGGGAAATGCAATGATGCATGCCAATCCTTTAGCAACAGAACGACATCAACTTACGGCTTAACCCGAGCGCTAGTCTGTAGGTCAAAGACTATTAAATGTATGAGGGCGGCATCTTACGCATATCGACCGGTCTCACAACGGACTTCTGGGTTTTTAAGGCTAGGCCTGGTCAGGAATATTTAAATCAAAGACGTTATTAAAATTACACTATTTGCAGGAGGTTAATCCACTAACATCAACGGATTTTGACTTTAAAATTTGTACTTAAATTTCATGATATTACTAAGATCTTTTGAACAAAGGTTTAAGAAGCTGATTTTGTTATGTCATGAGACAGAGACTGCCATAGTTAACTGCAAGTAGTAGCGTATAGTGTTCACAAATTCCCGCTTGGAAGCCCCAATGCATAATCGAGCAGATCGTTGTCCGACCCCACTTCTTTTTTATTCAGCAGGCTCCGTGTTGGGCAAACAATCCCAATCTTGTGAGCAAGTGAAAATTAGGTCAAGTATTCAGGTTGCAGATACCACTATTGAACCTACATACATCACATGTGAATGTATTTTGTCAACCCTTTGTGCTCTTGTATGATAATAAGCGCTCGTAAATACGGTGGTTAGGTATGAAATACTTGCCATGTGTTCAAGTTCATATTTTGCTGATAATTTCAAAAAAACCCATATTTTATAATTTGCTTAAATACAAATTATTTCTTGCATTTTGCATTAAAGTTTTGGCAAATTCGCCCAAAATGGCTATGATTGTGAAACTAGTGAAACAATAGTGTAATAATAATAATAAATAACAGTCCTTGGGTATATGGTAACTCAATTCTGATTGGTTAAATACATGACATATTCACTTGATTAACCAATTACAAATAACACTTTAGGAAATAGGCATAGTTTTAATCATTTCGTCCTACCAATTTCTTACCACACTGCAAATTGCTCATGAAAGGATAGGCACTGCGTTTATCGCCAAAGAATGTGGAGCTCAGTAGGGATTAGGTGCAATGAGCGATTTTGAGGCACCAAAATAGTGGTCATAATAGTAGTTATAATAAATTTTAGACACCCAATACACTGGACATTGCATTCGCTACAGAAATGCCTTGAAACGAGAGAAAGAAAAACAGTAATTTGATGATTATATTTCAATGTAAACATAGGCTGATGAATTTTGGTATTTGCTCCGATACGAAATTAGCAAATTCATGATTTTTGTACCAAAGAAAACATTTTTCAGCTAATCCTTTCAGATGGGGGATATTTTTTTGGAAAGTTTAATCAGGGTAAAATCAGTAATTTTGATTTTTTAAGACAAATGAGATGGGAAACTCTAGTTGCACCTTTAATTGATCTAAGTGTGACACTGTCTGCATGATAAACTTATCCGTCATGACTGATACATGATCTACTATTAATACTAACATGATGTCGGTCAATGTCAAGGTCGTGACTGATGCATGATCCAGCAGATGTACTGAGCTGATATTTCCCACTGGCACCAGTAGTTTAACCCTCTGAGATCTACGGGCGATTTCAGGGGGGGTAGGACACGATCTGCTCGATTTGGGCATTGGGATTTCCAAACGGTAATTTGGGGAACTGCTACGTGCATTTACTATGGCAGTCTCGGTCCCAGTGACATTAAAAAATCATCTCTTAAACCTTTGTTCATTCTCGTCCGTCGGGGTTAGTGGATTAACCCCGCTGCAAAATAGTGTAATTTCCAATAACGGTCATTTAGATTTAAATATTCGTGACCAGGCCTAGTCTTTAGTCAAGTCTGTGTGTAACCGTTCGATATGCGTCAGAGCGCCCTCCTACCATTAAGTCTTTGAAACAGACTAGCACCCAGGAGTTGATGCCGTTTTGAATTTGCTGTTGCTGTTAGGTTGGCATGTCCTACCCCCCCTGGGCGATTTTATTGGTTATACATAGGATTATATGATGTATTTAGCCAATCAGAGACGTGGTAAGAAAAGCTGAAGTATTTGTACAGATATAGAAAGTCTATTTTCATTGGTTACTCAGAGGCAACATCATGATCTTTCTTGTAATGAGCCAATCAGAGATACTGTGAGAAGATGGTAGACCCCAGGGGGTTAACAGGAAAGAGAAAAGTTTACAGGATCAGGAGATATGGAATGTGGAATTATACCCAGTTTGCATTAAAATCAATCACCATTCGAGAAAAAAAGGTGAGGACTACTAACCCTAATCCTCTCCTTGTTTTTAGCTCTTCCTGAGATAAAAGAAAGGAATAAACATGCCTGGAAAAAGTGGGGAATTTGGGAACCGCTGTGCTATTTGGAGTAATTTTTGTCGTTTAAATAAAGTTTTTAGCTCTTCCCGGGAGAAAAGGAAGGAATAAACCTGCCTAGAAAAAGTGGGGAATTCGGGAACCGCTGGAGGAAAATGCGAAGGGTAATTTTTGTCCTTTAAAGGTCCTTGTTCCGATTTTTTTAGCCTGGCACTTGTACAGTACACACTGACCATCAGGTACCATGGGAAACAAACTTGCAGTTTTTATGCTAGACGCGACATACATAGTGCAACGCCCTATTCACTGCTGTGCTAATATTGATGGTTAAGCATTAAAACGGTAGTTTTTTGTCTGTATCTTCTTGAGAAAGAAATGGATTCGAAAGCTGAAATTTCAGGACGACAATGAGAAAAATATATGGCCTTTCATCTGATATCAAAAATTATACTATTTTCGAGTAATTCAGGGGGTCCTAAAGACGACCGGAACAAGCACCTTTAAATAAAGAATTACAAGAATTGAAGGGAAATTTGCAATCTTGGAGGAAAATTTTGCTTGTATTTCTGGGAAATTTGGCATTTTCTAGCTCTGGGAATAAAAGGGCAAAAGCAAGAGAAGGGTCAGAAGTTCATTGGGAATTTGATCCCCCGCATGCTCCCCCCCCCCCCCCCCCCCCCCCCCCCCCCCCCCCCCCCCCCCCTTTTTTTTTTTTTTTTTTTTCCTCCGCACACTGCTCCATTGGCTGCCTGTGGCCTGCCAAGTCCACGAGCCTGGCCCAGCAAGGCATTTCCTGCCCACATATGCATTCGGGTGATGACACAATCCCGTCCTCATGTTGGCCTTAACCCCAGAACGACTAAATCTCACCAAAACTCACTATGTTAATTGAGAAAAATGCACCAAGTCCAGAAAGTAGCGATGAAGTCATCAAACCAAGACTCATATGGGCACGAAATCGCTGGCCGGGCCAGCGACACCTCCGTAGCGTGCTATCCCGGGTCATGGGGCTGGGGCCCGAAGGGCCCTGGGTTCGAATCCCACCCGAATTTGAGACTTTTCTTGTTCCCCTCTTCCCTCACTCCTTCAGTTCCTCCCGGGAGATAGGCTAGAAACCGATGTCAGGGTTAGGGTTAATGCAGTTTCTCTTTTTAATAGTGCTGCTGTAGTTTTTGTAGTCTTTGGTAGTGTTAGGAATATTAAGCAGATTATAAAAGTGAAAATCTGAACAAAGTTTGAAGCTTCTTAAGGCAGAGGTTATTATTTATGCTTAGGAATCACCTGCCATCGCGGTTTGTCAACTGGAGTCGTAGTTTGGTGTGGAATGTAAGTGGGATAAAAGTGGGATGTAAGTCTCTGTCACTTTAATGACCTGGCTTGAAATCAAAGTTCACTGGACTCCGACTTTTGAACAGATAATTCTCTGCTTCCAAGTTATCTTGATTAATTGTAAATGGTACGTCACAAATGCCATTAATCACATGTGCATTTGTCAAAATAGTCAAATGAGTTTGCCTTTCCCCACACAGCTGGTTTGAACTCAAGTCATGAAATCAATTTACATGAATTTGGTTTTCTGGTCCATAATTTGCTTGTAAAATGCACATCAGATTGACAAACCATTGTCCAGTTTACCTTTTAGGCCTACCCTTTCATGGCAATTTTAGCAAATTATGCAAAGTTATTTTTGTGCATACACACACAGAATGTCAGATTAATTCATTCAACTCACAGATATTTTTGGCTACTTCAGGGCCCATATTAAAATTTCAGTTTATATATCAGATGTAGAAAAAAATGATTAATGACTAGAATTTTTTGTGCATTGACAAAAATTAATACACATAATCAGTTTGACAAGCTTGCACAATGCACATAATAGTCTCTGTCATTATTTGC
>JAMKCH010083147.1:0-10321 GCA_023653785.1 Ophioderma brevispina
AAATGTAAAAAAATTTCTAAAAAAAGTGTCTTTTGAAGAGAAAAAAAAACTATATAGGTTTTGAAATACATACACAAACAATTATATATTTTTTGAAAACGTGTATTTTTCTGAAAAGTCTAAAAAAGTGTCCTTTTTTACAGAAACTTTTTAAGTAAAACTCCCCAATGTTTAGAGGAGGATCAGAATATCATACACTGTTAAATAATAATCCGTAAAAAAATGCGCTTTGACTGGCAGCTGGGACTCACTACATGCAGAACGTAAAATACTGGAGCCGTAAATACAAACGCATTGCAGGGACGTAAAATAACGGCGTAAAATCTCATCCTCAACGTTATTGTTGGTTTTTTTTGACTTTTTAACAATATTAAGATTAAACGTTTATTATTCCCATCCCTGACCAAATTTTCACGTTGTGCTATGGCATCATACAAACGTTGTATTTACGTTACCACTTGGTTTTTAAAAAAGTTATATTTCATGGCCAAACATTTTGAGAAACAAAGCAATAACAAATGGATCACGTGAAGAAATAAGATTTAACCAGTTTTTATCCTTTGTTTTTATCTGGTAATTTACACATTCTAATTTTCCCAATTATATTAATAAACTTAATACATGTACCTTACCTAGATTCGAACCAGTGCCGTAAATACAAGTCCTAAACCTTATACACTACACTACATGACTTTCTTGATAGCATATGCTAAAATTAAGTACCCTCGCCAACCTAATAGTGGCGTCAACGTTCTATTTTAATACAAAATGCCAGTTGTGTGGTAATAGCCAAACACTTCAATCATATCTAATGCTGGCCAGGTTATGCTGAAGCAGGTCGGTACTTTATGGCAGCATGATTCTGTCTTGTCCTTCCTTGCCAATTTGTTCAAAAGTTGTGAATGTTAAGGTGGGCCAAAGGCTTTGTTGATCTTACTGAACATCCATGGCAAACAAGTACAAACAATCCCTCCTGCAGTCTTTCCCTTTTCCCAGCGTCCTGATTTAGTGCTATATTGGCCTAATCTCAACAATATCACCCTTATTGACCTCACGGTTCCTTTTTAACCTAATATTGAGAGTGCACATGCAAGGAAGAGAAAGGGTGACAACAAATACTCATCCTCGTTAGTGATTTAAAATACCGGGTGTCTTCATGTGGAATTCATCGCAATCATCGCCGCCTTGAATATTGGGTAGCAGAGACATATATCCCCTGAAAACTTGAAAATCTCAAAAGACGGTTAAAATGTCCAAAACCAAACTTTCCTTCAAAAATGTGCGGGATAAAGTGTGCAGAATCGTTCTGTGCCACCTCTTTATTATCTTTTGTTCAAAGTTGAACCAACGTGGTTGGAACCGGGCCTTTTTAAAGATTTAATTTTCAAAAAATATGTAGTTGAGAATTGTTTCTTTGGTTTTTTAATCTTTTATCCACAGCTACTGAATTGCAATCATTTTTTCTATTCCTTGCCAAGACCCGCTGGTCGGGTATCCCTGCGTCTAGGGTCCCAAAGCTGCGGGCTTTTTTTAACTGTCAATTGGTTTGTTTTTTTTATATGGTATTTTGACTGTTTCTTTTAATAAAGCTTGTGTTTTAAAAAAAACCACTATATCTCTATATCTATTACTATATATGTAATTATCTCTATAATATCATCATCTCTATATCTATATATCTATCTATATATGTGTGTGATTTGGTTCCTAACCCTACTCCTTTTTTTTCACCTTAAACAAACCCTCCATCTAATACAAACAGTGAGGAAAATATTTTTTAACCTCTTTTAAAAATGATAGGGAAAATAAGATTTTGCATTTTTTCAATGAACGATTGCTTAACGACGTTAATTTAAAACAACCTTTTAATAGGAAAAACGCAGTTTTTCAATAGTTCGTAATTCTTACATTAAAAACAAGTAATTTACAAAGAACTATATTAACGGAAAATATAATAACAATAGAGCGTTCAGCGTATAAATACTACCATTTTTCCAAAATGTGTAGTATTTATTTTTAGCCCGTTTTATATTACATTTTTCTTTCTCTCTGCTTCCAAATTGGGTTAAGTTTATGTTAGGTAGAGGTATAAAGCGTGAAGATTATTGAATAATCGGTGTTTACCGTCATTTTAAAGTAAAGTCTGGTAAATTATGAACCATTTTTAACAGTGAGGGGCCCTTATTTAAGGAATTCGTTTACCTCACACTACAGAAAAGAAAAGGTTTGACAACCTTTGGTAGTTTCCGTATGGAACCCGCTACATATCAATCTAGTAGGTAGAACCCTCAATTGGTGGTGGATCATCTTTTTGAATAGGGGCCATTTAAGTTTAGCAACAGGGGTCAAACTTTAAAATGCCCCAATCATGTTGAAAGTATGCCATATTGCCCATCTTATCAAAGGATTCCCAAAAATGTATAAGTTTATACCATCTACGACCCTTGGTTTTGGAGTTATAAACTGTAAAAATGGCTAAAATGGTAAAAAGGTCAATCTTCTTTGGGCAGTGTGTTTTGTATAAAGCGTTAGTGTCCCTCTAAATTGTTTAGATAGGAGTATCCTACCTATTTAATGTTAATAAATATGTTCGTTGCAAGTTTGGTATCTATTTTAAAAGGCGTGTACATTACTTTAAAAAGATAGGAACTATATATGTAATGAAAATTTAAGAAAACGAGAAAAATATGGTTGTTATAGACCACTCCTTTTTTTTATCCTCCAAAACCTTTTGAGTTATGAAAATTTCCAGTTACATTTAAATATTTTCTGAGCTCAATTTTGAAACAGTTCTAGCCAATATTGAAAAGTTCTATCACAATGTTGCAACATGCATAACTAATTTATTATTTTTTATATAATATGCTCCTGAAATTTATGGTTTTTGTTTTTCTGTGCAAAAATGAGTTTCAACATATTGGGCGACAAAAATAAATATATTAATGTTAGATCAAGTGTTGTAAGAGTTGTATTTTCTTAATTCTTGATCATCTGGTCTGTCTACGGCTACGCTATATTTTCAACGTGAACGAGATGCACCGCGAATGTTGTTCCATTTTAAAAACCGCTTATGGGAAGTCGTTTTTACTACAAATTTGCATGGTTTGTAACTTAAAATGCATAGAATTCGTCATCGGTCGTCGTCTTCATCATCATTAGACATCGTATCCGGCCTTCATCATCCACATCCATCATCATCATCAATCGATAGTAGGCAACATCATTGCCGTTGTCAAGCCTGATGTTTCCTTATTTTCATTGTTATTTGCCAACCATCATCACCGCCATCGTAAAATATTACAAAATCTTCATCATCTGGCATCGATCGGCAATCATCATTTTAAAATAGTACAAACCCGTATCTATAGTAATCTCACCATACCAAAATTTCTGCAGTCGAATACGTATTCGAATCCTTAGAACACAGCGAATCAAACTTGGGTTTGAAAAACTGTCAAATCACATTCCGTGGCCATTTTGAATAAAATCAGTTTGTTTCTTGGTATTTAATACTGTCGGTCGTAGTACCCGCCATGTCTTTTAACATACACACACTTAAATAGCCATGTCCTTTTATTCATTTATTACAAAATACAACGCATTCATAAGTAACTCAAACCTTCAAAAAGAAGAAAAAAAGAAACGAACGAAACGCGAGAAAACTGCCATTTTCTCAGAATTAGCATTTACCGTATGCTGATTCCACAGTAACTGCAGAACCCCGACATATGAACCTCAACATATATACTTCTCAGAGTAATACTTGATATTTTTAGAAAATGAAGTCAAGGAAGGCAAACGGACGTCTTTGTATTTTTATATCTTGCAATTCTTGAAGTAAGGGGCCTAAAGATACAAATTACCATTTTTAACGTTCAGGGAATTGCCTCCATAACAGAAAAATTACATGTAAGGATTATACCATCATAACTAAATAATATCATCCATACTAAATATTTAAACATGTGTGTTTTTTTTATTTATTGTGGAAAAGAGTAATCCCGTACGCGAGAAGGGCGACGAAAAAATACACTGGTTTTAACGATACTCAAAAAACGAGGCGAAAGAGCGGACCTTTCTCCGAGTAGGGTCGGTCTCACGTTCGGGGAGTTGGGGTGCGTGTTTTTTTCGCTCTCTTTTATAATCTTTTTTTCTTTTCTGGTAGCTCAACATTGGCTTAAAATACCCCAAAACAAAAAAATCTAAAAAACAATGACAAAATTGAAAAAACCAAAAAAGAAAAATTTTTCTAAAAAAAATAGCCAAAATTGCTCATTTGGCTAAAAATAGGCTGCTGTTTAAAATGAGTTTTGGAAAAACTCAAAAAAAAAATCTTCAAACTGACAAATCATAGTCGTTCTGCCTAAAACATTTTTTTGTTTATTTTCGTCGCCTACTGGCTTTTGTGTTTTTTCGAACCTCTACGCCGAAAGTCCGGTTTTTTGATCAACAAAGAATACAACTAACAACATTTAATAGTATACACAATAGTTTATAAAGATGAGAGGCAGCCTAGAAATTTGACAATGTATTGTTTTTAATTTATATCTTATATATTCCGGAATTGGTGAAAGCATGCAAGTTAAGTTAACTTACCGTGTAATCGGGTTTTGTGAAATTTTCTCTAATTTGCGTGGAAGCATGCCCTTAACTTATTTTAATCGGGTTTTGTGAAGTATTATTTATTAATCAGTTATAGACATTTAAAACCTAAACCCCTTTTATTTCAAGGAAATCGGAAGCAAATTCACACGTTGTTTTTTTTTTTTTTCATTGCAGGCATACATGTATAGTCATATTACCCCAGTATACTACATTGATCATTAAAAAATGAGTCAAGGAAGGCAATAATCGTATTTGTATTTTTGTATATCTTGCGATCCTTGAAGTTAGGCCTAAATATTACAATGTTTACCGTTTGAAAGTTCCGGAATGCCTCCACTAACAGAAAAATAATACATGTAAGAATTATACCATCATAACTAAATAATATCAAGCATCTAAAAACTAAATAGGTGTGTTTTATTTAATAGTTGTGGGAAAGAGGAAATGTACTCTCAACGGACTTTGTGTGCTTTCAACCCAACCTCCTACGAAGCCGAAAATCTCTGTTTTTGATTGCAAAAGATACAGCTAACAACATTTATCTTTACAAGTAGTTTATAAAGAAATGAGAGACTCCTAGACATGAAAAATGTTTAGCTGTAATTATTATTCTTATATAATCCTAATTGTGCGTGGCAGCAAGCAAGTTAAGTTACTGTAATCGGGTTTTGTGAAATTGTCTCTGAATTTGTGTGCAAGCAGGCACGGTTAACTTACTATAATCGGATTTTGTGAAATAGTATTTTTATATCAAGCGAGGTGTAAACGTTTAACGTAAGCTATTTTTTCTTTTATGGAAGTTGATAATAAACCTCCGTTTTCCAGTTTGAGCCATATATCATATGAAGTCAATATATACACCTTCAAGAATAATACATTGATATTTTTAGAAATAAATCAAGGAAAACAATTAACGGATTGTATATTTATATCTTACGATTCTTGAAGTAAGGCCAAATATCATCCAAAATTACCGTTCTTTGGAACTTACATTAATTGACCCATTAACGAAGAAATTTACATGTAAGGAATTACCATCAAAACTAAATCAAATCAAGTATATATCAATATAAAATGTGCGTTTTTTTTTTAACAGAGTGGAAGAGTAATCAACAGTACATGGGTTTAGCCATAAGCTGCCATCGTCAGATTTTCCGGTCGTTGCACCCACTTAGTGATTAATTTTGTCATATACACCTTGAAGGGGATTCCACACCGACTAGGATTAGTATGTTTCCGCCCCGAGAAGTTGCCGTTAGCTACGTGTCTCCCATTTCAAATGGGCTGCCATTGTTTTTATGTAACCACCATTATAATTTCATTACAGATAGAAATTTTAATCCACGGAGCTAAACGAAAAACGTAAACCAAGTTTTTAACCGCCTGAAGGGATTTGAAACATCTAGGCGTCCAAGATGGGCCGCCGCCAAGGATGATAATTTGCTAAATTAACTTAATTGCAAATTGTTGAAATAAGAACCGGGGTGTGACTTTTGTGAGCTCAACAAGAATTATGGCATTTATATTACTACAGGCTTGTTTTCAACGATGGCGATGAGTTAATTCGCTTTAGGTACGTATCAGCAAGAACAGTATGCCGCTACTCATCTTTCTAATAATGACCCTACATCATTTAAGATGTCAAAAAAATATTAAAGTGGGTATTGACTTGTCCTAAGAGAGTGCCTGTTACTCTATTTGGTTACTACTTGGGCCATCATAACTTAGTTTAAAAAACTGACTCTATAAGAATTCATAGGAAGACAACAGCTCAAATCAACCTGATCAAAAAATCATAATAAATGAGTGTTGGCTGTATTTAGGACTACTCATTTACTGCAATGTGGTTTTCCAGAAAAATAAAAAATTTTTTATTTTTTGTGAGGAAAAGTAGAAAAAAAAATTGTCCATATGTAGAGGAAAAATTTAGGAAATGGTGACCTAAGTTTCTTTCGAGAACATCAGTGCTATCTTGTTTCTGCTTGTAAAACAGGCTCCTTCTCTCTTTCTACTGCCTAGATCAGCGTCCTTCCCAGCGTCACTAGTGTTGAGTGGTCTGCATTATCCATCAGTACGATAGAAAATTGCGGGAAAAGGTTATCAATAGTTTTCGTTTATGATTCTTATTATGTCGAAAAAGATGTCATGGATGTTTTCTTCTTGATTTATGTTCCCCGGAGGGGGTATAACTGCCACCATCATGAGTTATTATCAGGTCCCAATACATAATGTCAGTAAATCTCTTTTTTTTTTTTTTGGTCTCTAAAAATATTACTCGCATTCTACCCCAACCCCATCATTTGGCAATTTTTAATACATTACCCAACATGTGGCCTCCTACCGGCGGCCATCTTGTACACTTAAATGCTTAATCCCTTCAGGAAGTAAAACTTTATTTCGTTTCGGTCCTGGATAAATTTTCTATCAAAATTAAACTACAATAGCAGTTTTTTCATAAAACAATGGTGGCCAATTTTGATCGGCAGTATACTCGCTAATGTGCAACTTTTCGGGGTGAATCATACCTAATCCTAGTCCGGGGGCCCCACCCCTTCAAGGGATCTATTTGAAAATTAATCACCAGTTGGTTGCACCAACTCGAATTTTAAGGCCCGTACAAAAACTGGCTTATGGACTAGTTTTTGCGTGTTTTCGAACCCCCTACCCGAAAATCTTTTTTTAATCGTAAAGAATACATCTAACAAGGTTTATATCATACAAAGTAGTTTATAAAGAATGAGAGACATCATCCAGAAATTTGGAAAATGTATTAGCTGTAATTATGATTCTTATAATACTCTGAATTGTGCCGTGGAAGCGCAAGTTTTAACTTACTGTAACCGGGTTTTGTGAAATTTCTCTGAATTTGCGTGGAAGCAGGCAATTTCACTTACTGTAATGGGTTTTGTGAAGAACTATTTTTTATACTAAGCGAGGTTATAACCATTGAACCTAAACCCATTTTTTATTTTCATAAGGAATCGGAAGATAATTCACGTTGTGTTTCAGTTTCAGTCATATATATATATTAACACCAATTTAGAAATGTGAGTCAAGGAAGGCATAATCGATGTGTATTTTTGTATATCTTGCGTTTCTTGAAGGTTAGGTTGGTTGCCTAAATATTACAAATTAACCGTTTTGAAAGTTCAGGAATTGCCTCCACTAACAGAAAAATAATACATGTAAGGATATGACCCTAATGAGACTAAATAATATTCAAGCATATAAAACTAAATAGGTGTGTTTTTCTAATAGTTGTGGGAAAGGTAAATTACTGTTAAAAACGGGATTTGTTGCTTTCCAACCTCCGCACCGAAATCTTTTTTTGATTGCAAAGATACACGTAGAAAATTTAGTATGAACACAGTAGTTTCTAAAGAATGAGAGGCATTTTAGAATTGAAAATGCTTGGCTTTAATTATTCTGTTATCTCTGAAATTGTGTGTGGAAGCAGACAATTTAACTTACTGTAATCGGGTTTTTAAATAAGTATTTATTCATAAGTGAGTTAAAAACATTTAACCTAAACCCATATTTGCTTTATGGAATCGGGAGATAATTTCACGTTTTTTTCCAGTTTGATTCATGTCATATTAACATCAATATATTTTCAAAAGTAATATCATAATTTGATGATTTGAAAATGAGTCGAGGAGGTAATAGGATTTGTATTTTTGTATCTTGCGATATCTGAAAGTAAGGCCTCTAAATATACCAAAATACCGTTTTGGAAACGTACAGTAAGTAATTGCTTCCAATAACAGAAAAAGTACATGTAAGCATTATGACCATCATAAAATAAATTAATAGCAGCATATGAAAGATTAAATTAGGCGTGGTTTTTATTCAATAGTTGGGGAAAGAGTATCACTGTAAACGGGTTTTGTGTGTTTTCGAACCTTCGACGCCGAAAAACTTTTGATCGCAAAGAATACGCTTGAAAACATTTATATCATACCAAGTAGTTTATAAAGAATGAGAGACATCCTAGACATGAAAATGTATTAGCTGGAATTATTATTCTTATAATACTCTGAATTGTGCGTGGAAGCGGCAAGTTAACTTACTGTAATCGGGTTTTGTGAACTTTTCTCTGAATTGCGTGGAAGGAAGCGGCAATTTAACTTACTGTATCGGGTTTTGTAAGAACTATTTTTATACTAAGCGAGTTATAGACATTTAACCTAAACCCATTTTTATTTTAAGGAAATCGAAAGATAAATTCACGTTTTTTCAGTATTGGCTTTAATTATTATTGTTATACTCTGAAATGTGCGTGGAAGCAGACAATTTAACTTACTGTAATCGGGTTTTGTGAAATAAGTATTTTTATAATAAGTGAGTTATAAACATTTAACCTAAACCCATATTTGCTCTATGGAATCGGGAGATAAATTCACGTTTTTCAGTTTGAGTCATGTCATATTAACCTCAATATATTTCTCAAAAGTAATATATACATTGATGATTTAGAAAATGAGTCGAGGAAGGTAATAATCGGATTTGTATTTTTGTATATCTTGCGATATCTTGAAGTAAGGCCTAAATATACCAAAATTACCGTTTTGGAACGTACAGTAATTGCTTCCACTAACAGAAAAAGTACATGTAAGGATTATGACCATCAAAACTAAATAATATCAAGCATATAAATATTAAATAGGCGTGTTTTTATCAATAGTTGTGGAAAGAGTATCACTGTAAACGGTTTTTGTGTGTTTTCGAACCTCTGACGCCGAAAATCTTTTGATCGCAAAGAATACAGCTAACAACATTTATATCATACAAAGTAGTTTATAAAGAATGAGAGACATCCTAGACATGAAAATGTATTAGCTGTAATTATTATTCTTATAATAATCCTAATTGTGCGTGGAAGCAAGCAAGTTAACTTACTGTAATCGGGTTTTGTGAAATTTTCTCTGAATTTGCGTGGAAGCAGGCACGGTTAACTTACTGTATCGGGTTTTGTGAAAATGGGATTTTTATATCAAGCGAGTTGTAAACGTTTAACGTAAGCCTATTTTTTCTTTTATGGAAATTGAAAGATAAACTCTGGTTTTCCAGTTTGAGCCATATATCATATGAACCTCAACATATATACCTCTCAAGAATAATACATTGATATTTTAGAAAATAAATCAAGGAAAGCAATTATCGGATTGTATATTTGTATCTTGCGATATCTTGAAGTAAGGCCTAAATATATCAAAATTACCGTTTTGGAACTTACATTAATTGACTCCATTAACGAAGAAATTTACATCTAAGGATTATGACCATCAAAACTAAATAATATCAAGCATATAAATATTAAATAGGCGTGTTTTTTATTCAATAGTTGTGGAAAGAGTATCACTGTAAACGGTTTTTGTGTGTTTTCGAACCTCCGACGCCGAAAATCTTTTTTGATCGTAAAGAATACAGCTAACAACATTTATATCATACAAAGTAGTTTATAAAGAATGAGAGGCATCCTAGAAATTTTGAAAATGTATTAGCTGTAATTATTATTCTTATAATACTCTGAATTGTGCGTGGAAGCGGCAAGTTAACTTACTGTAAACGGGTTTTGTGAAATTTTCTCTGAATTTGCGTGGAAGCAAGCAAGTTAACTTACTGTAATCGGGTTTTGTGAAGAACTATTTTTATACTAAGCGAGTTATAGACATTTAACCTAAACCCATTTTTATTTTAAGGAAATCGGAAGATA
>JAMKCH010083148.1:0-16709 GCA_023653785.1 Ophioderma brevispina
TTTGCACCATGAAGACCCTGAATTTTTTTAAAATCAAAATGAGTGAGGCCAACCCCCTTATGAACTTTTGAATGATACTAATTATGCTATCAATAAAAAAAATTATGTTTTGCCCTGTTGTCATGTGAGGCAAGAAATACCAGGGTGATCAAACACGTACTTTCAAAATGTTAAAAAATATGCAAGTATTGAGCATGAAACTTTTGGAAAGGTTTCTTTACATATATAACACTTTCTCAATTAGTTTTAATACAAAGTTTTTTACTTTGTATTTTTCAACACATTCTTTCTTAATTTTTTTTAAATGAATATACCAATTTGCGTATAAGGGTGGTGGTCAAAGTTGTAAATGTGGTCTTTTCGGCACATTAAAATAGAATTAAAACTCGGTATAATATAACCCAAATTTGACACTAGGGTATTACTAAGAAATGTCAGCAGTTTAATGTTAAAATAAATGAAATGGGAAATTAAATTATTGTACACAATGTTTTTTAAAATATGTTGTATATAGGGTGGCTGAAAGTTTCCTTTTTGTCACTCAGTACAGGGTGTGTCCAATTAATATACGGTACATTTTTACAACGTGTTAGGGTTTTCACCACAGTGTTCAGTGTGTTTAACAATTTAATACTGATCACACATTTGCTCAACAACTGTCTCCAGTTTTTTAAAGTGGCTCTATAGCACACATGATATCTTCGATGGTCCTCAAACTTTAGGACAAAGTCTCCTTTTCAAACGCCAATCAATACCCGACATAGATCACACACCAACTGGAATTACACATCTGAATCACAAGCAGATCATTGTATACACAACCTTTTCTGTTGACTTCATAAACTCATAATAAAAACCATGAAGTTCCATTTGTTCCTGCAGCATAAGTGTGGCCTAAGCATGACAAATTTTTAGAGGCAAACCATACCATCAGAAGTGACATGAAACAGAAAATAATCTCGCTCAACGATTCAGTTGTTGGGTTGTGAACTGCAACAACACTGTCCTTAAAAAATTAATGTCTACCTCGGATTGTTGACAAAGGAACCTCACTGGGTTCATCATGTTTTTGGGAAGGATAAGTTTCATTTTGCATTAAAGTATCATTGCTTATCGAGAAGGACACAATTTAAAACACTCAATGTATGAGTCAAAGAAAAAACTAATTTTCCAAGCTGATACATTATCGTGGTGTGTCTGTGAGCACACTGACCTGACGATTTAATTATTTGTTGCAGACCTACTTAAAATTTAAGATATAATTAATTAATTACTTTGGAAATTTATTTCAAATAAACTTGTGTACAAGTACATTCATCTTTTTTTTGTGCAATTTAAGTTCTTTAGCATGGAAATGTTGAAACTGACACGCAAACATTTGGAATCATATATTTCATGTGGTAAACCATTAGTATGTTGTAAATACTACACCTAATTACATAATTACACATTTTAATTATTTGTGGTACAACAATCCAGTTGTCTAAATTGATAAAGTATACACTTATCTTTATGTGTGTAAATTTTTGGAGCTCTCTAGCGTTTACTTTGAAGTTATGAAGCTCCAAATTTTGCTTTTTTTCACACTATTTTGTGTGGTTAACTCTATGGGGCCTCCTCACCCGCCGCTCCGCAACCGCCGGCACCACCGGTGACCCATCGGTACTGCCTTCGGCCATAACTTTGTTATTAGAAATCCACAAAACCCTGGGACTGTCTTTTATTTTAAGAAGAAATACAGCAACAAGATAAAACCACATTTATTGACATAGACTAAGTGGAAGTACTAGAAAAAACATTAGATACCTTAAAAAACGGCAACCGTGAAACAAACCACCATATTTGAGGGGGGAACCAGTTTTTCTGACTTGCGACCATCTAGTATAAAGTCTGCATTTTACCAACTATTATTACTTGTTATTATAAAGAAATTTTAAATTAAAATGAGCTCGTTGGAAAATCTGGCCAAATTTTTTTGACCAAAATTGTTAACGCACAGTCTTACTACTGTGTTCAAGTTAGTTGTAACTAGAATTTTGTGGTTCTCCTCTGCCGCTTTCGCGCTCACTCTATTCCCAGAATATCAGCTGTGGGGCCCGCTCATGACCTTTGAAACCTTGGCATATGACCTTTGAACCCTCATCAACATGAGGGATCCCTTGGTGCACCTATGCCAAGTTTGGTTCCAATGAACTACAACTTTTCAATTGAGGTAAATTTACATTTTTAAGCTATTTTTAACTTGAACCCATTGCTAGAATTTCGACGAGAACCTAGAATCGATTCTCGCAAAGATTCTCGAAATTGATTGTGTAAATTAATGTGATGTTCAGCGAAAACTTTGGAACATAAAACAGTAGTGAATTAGTTGATTCCCGCAAAATTTGTTTTTGGGAATCAGAAGGATTCTCTTACACAGCTACGACATTCTAGCCCCCTGTTGTACCTCACATGACCTTTGATGTCATCAAGATATGAAGGATCCCATAGTGCACCTATTACACAAGTTTGGAGTAGTAATTATTTTGTGATACATAATTTTGAGGGAACACACCTTTTGGACATAAATTTGGTGTTTTTTTGGTTTGTTAGTTATTTCAGCTCACAGTAGCATTTACCTACTGAAATAACATTCAAAATGAATTTAATAGTCCATGTTTTAATGATCATATACATATTGAACCTGTAAGGTGGATAATCTAAGTTTTTGTACATTTTTAAAGTACTCTCAAGCCTTTATTTGATATGTCCAATGTCTCTTATGCAACCCTGCATTTCCTGAAATATATATCAATAAACCTGTTCAAAATCTCACACAAATATCCCCGGCTCCCCAATAATCAGCAGAAGACCCCAGTTCATCATAGTTCAAAACACATGGCCATATCATTTTACCTGGTTTTTGGCATGGGGCATTCTACATTTTGGCCCATTCCATCTCACTCATTCTAGATGTGCACTCAGCACTCAGGATTTTTTTCGGTCTTTAAAAATTGTGGTGTTGAACATTAATAAGCGATGAAATCCTGAACTTTTGAGCTTCACATAGCCAATTTTTGCGTCGTCACTCTCCATTTGTTTTCCCTCTATAGCAATTGGAAATTTGGGGGTCACCATCAAAAGTGCCACCCAATGTGAAAGACTATGTTCAGAGGGTCACAGATTAGTATGGGCCTCCACATTTTGGTGTAGAATTCAAATCTGGCAATAGGGAAGTTCATAGCGTGTTTACTTTTAGAGTAAATGATGCCCTAAATATCCGCCAAATCTGGGGGTCATAACTCCAAAAGTAACATTTTTTTGTTCATCTTTTGGTCACTAATCAGAGTTACATATTAGAACTAAAAACCATACCAATTATGAACCCCCAATGGGGTTAGAAAAGTATAAGTGAGGTACAACAGCGCCCTTGAAAATGGTAACTGTACTTTTTTGACACAGTTGACCCCCTGAAAATCAATGTTGACATTCGACACCACCCCTCTACTTCAGATATATTGAAGATATTTACAGTATCATTAAACAACTTTCCAAAGAAATTATCAATTTAAAAAATTTCTTTATTTTTCACAACAAACTACACATTTCAAAGTTACACACAAAAGGTATATGTGACCAGAGGTATTGTACATGAAGAGGTATATCACCAATATATCTTCTTGGGGAAATCAGCAAAAGTGGCTTGTACTGAAACAATGAAGACATCAATACACCAAGCGGGTTCTTTCAAGAATGTTCTTTATAATGTATCGTCAACATATCTGAAATCGAGGGTGCGTAGGGTGCAAAGGGTGGAAAGTTTCGGGGAATTTTTGGAAACTTTCCCGGAAAACTTTCCGGGAATTTTGAAGGGCCCGGGTATATTGGGAATTTTCGGGAATTTTCAATTTGGCATTTTTAAGTTTTAAACATTTTAAAACATTTTGTCCCCGAGGAGGAAAAAAATAAAAACCATGCTTGTTAGGCCTTTTCTTTCATTGGTACTAGGCTAATATGACATATTGATATATAGGCAATTATAAAAGGCTTTATCAGATTTTTTAAGAACAAAGGTATCTAGTAGGGACTTGATAGAAATCTAGCCAAAATCGTTGAAGGTCAAATGTTCATTCCCAAGTTCACTACACAAAAAATATTTGTAAAGGTGTTGTTTCTGTTGCACTAAATAGAATTCAAACTCATTGGGAAGAGTGGTTTCTAAAAGTCGCAAAGATTATTACATTCTAACATAACAAGGAATATTCATAAATAGCCTGCTTGCAAAATATATAATGCCACTTTTTCTTGGGATCGGGAGCAAGACTGTTTCATGTCCTTGTTTTAAATAGCATTGTATACCCTAATCAACCTAAAATGGCTACAGATAAAAAAAACAAAGTGGGGAAATTGGATTAAAACTGTGGCGTAACCAAGCCTTTGCAAAACAATTTTTTTTTTGGGGGGAAAAGAAGGGATGCCGAGGCATTTTTGCGGGGGGGATTGGGTCCTTCTCCATAAGACACTGTACAAAAGGTAAGGTCATTGTTGGCGGGCTGGTGGGGGAGGGAGCAACCTCTGCTCAGACCCCCCCCCCCCCCCCCCCATACGCCCAAGGTCAGTTTCCAAAAAAAAAACAGGTGAATTGGCTAAATTTCCTGAAATTTATGCTTTTTACAGGAACACAATTCAAAAACCACTAAACTAAAGTTGATTTTGAAGATAAGTTCTCACTAATTAAGAAAACTCACCATGGGTGGTTTACATGGTTTAAGGATACAAACTACTATGTAGACCAGTGATCTAGTGAGTAAATAGAAAATAAACTGAACCAAACGTGTTGTATGTTGGTTTGTAAATAGTTGGTGGTTATCATTTTCTCAGTTGTTAAAACATGCTTGTTTATGGTAATGTTCTACTGTAGCATTTCAGTTGTCAGGAAAGTACCGCTGAGCCTAATCTGAAAAAAAGGGACCTTACAGTAGTGTATCAATTTAAAATATTGTTAATTCCAAAAATTCCCGAAAATTTCCTAAAAATTCCATTAAATTCCGTTAATTCCAAAATTTCCATGGGAAATTTCCCGCTCTGAAAATTCCGGGAATTTTGCAAACACTAGGGGTGATTGTAGTATTCATTATGTCAACTTGATTTTCAGGAGGCTGGGCCAATATACGTCAAAAATGCTGTAACTCACTTATTTTAATAACCCAATGTGCATTATTGTACGGTAGGAACCAAGTCCTGCCGTTGTAGACTCAGATCAAACAAAAATGGACATTAAAAAAAATATTGTTAAAAAAAAAAAAAAAAAAAAACCCCCCACACACACCCCCAACCCCCACCCCCCCCCCCCCCCCCACCCCCCCCCCCGCCAAAACTTGGTCCCAGATGAAAGACATTGCAATTTACACCCAAATAATTTTTAAAAAAGTAAACGAAAGTCTCAATTTTTGATGCCAGATTTGAATTCTATTCCAAAAAAATCCCCAGGATAGTGATTTTCAAAGCTGGGGAGGGTTCCATTAACAAGTTATGGCCCTTAAAAAATGTCTTTCGAATCGCACAGGCATTTTTGATGGTGACCCACCCTAATTTCTGAATGCTCCTGCGGGGAAAGAAACGAAAGGCGGTTATGAAACTAAAAATTTCGTGATTTTCTTTTCTCATCAATATCATCACACCAAAAGAAAAAAAATCCATGACCATGCTGTGGTGGATGGAAGAGCCCTTCCTTGCCCAATCTTTTCATGTAACCTTAATATGTACTTGTAGACATTTTTTACATGCGCTTATCTGCATATGGACATCAACTTTCTTAATGGTGTCTGCCTTTTAATTTGAAAACAACTCTGAACCATCTGGACAAAAAGATAAAAAGATAACTGCAATCTTAAATTCAGGTTCCTTCTAAACAGCAGGGCAAACACCAATCTATCTGTAATAGGTTTTTTAAGCAGGGCTTTAGATCTAGAATTTCGGCGAGAATCCGAGATCGATTCTTCGCAAAGATTTATCATAATTGCTTTGCGTGAATCGATTTTGATTCTCGCAAACTTCTTTAGAAACTTAACACAGTAGCGAATTAGATGATACCCGCAAAATTCAATTTGTGAGATCAAGACTGATTCTCGCCACTCTGCAAACAAAATTCTACCCCTGTAGTATGCCGTCTTCTTGGGCAATCCTTGTGAGATGCTTCATCACTGTATTCACTGGTTGAGTGGATGGTGTCCCATTGCATGCATCAAAAATAGTGTGTCATTCTCAGTTACGTTCAGTTCAGGATCATTTCGGTTTCAGTGATCGCTTCCATTTCAGTGATCGCTCCCGTTCACTCAACTATAAGAGGGAGCCCTCGAAGCGAGGCCTCCCACTAGTGATTGTAATAATTTCTGCTTTATCTGTATGTCAATGTTTTATATGATGATATTATGGCTGAAAAAATCCTAATTTCAGGAAAGTTTTTTTTAAAATACCAATTGACTCTAGTCATTCCAGCACAAAAATTAAATCCACTTCAAGAAAAAATCATTTTGTCCCTTGCTCTGTTCTTACCTGCTGCACTTTAAGATTATGTGTTCATCTTTGTCCAGTGTGTTTTCCTGAAAAATAAAAAAAAAAAATCATGTAGTGATATTACACACACCAAAGAGATTTTTCCAACCTACTGTAGGTGTGTCCATCACTGTTGAATGAATGTAGCCCTCCTCATAATGAGCCCACCTTTCCGGATCTTGTGCCATCGTCTTTTCTCCTATCCTCTTCCTCTTTTTCCTACTTCTGTGCCATTTCTGTCAAATATTTTTGTCCAGCTGTATGTACATGTCTGGCCCACCTCCCCTTTTGCTTTCTTGACTCTCTCACAAAATGTCTGTTTCACTTGAAGGTGCAACGAGAGGATTTCAAATATCGGGTGTCCCTTCTTAAAAATCGAAAGTTACTGATTTGGCCCCATGAATGATGTAAAAGCTTTCCATCAAAAAATCCCAATCTGAAAGGGATTAAGCCGAGAAAATTTCTTTGAACAAAAAATTTGAAATTTTTAATTTCGTATAGGAGCAGAAAAGAAATTCAGGCCGATGTTTTACATGAAATACAAATGCCTTTTTTCGCTCTTTTAAGACATTTCTGTAGCCGAAATACAAGGTAAGAAATCTATTGAGTGTCAATCTATATGGAAATTACTATTATGACAAATATTTGGGTGTCCAAAAGGCTCTCGTTGGCCCGTTAAGTCCATGGAACCATGCTTACAAATACTCATATTACCTCCTTTAAAAATGTTTTTATTCCCAGTTATGTATTCGGTATCAAGTAAAATCTGCATGAAGCAGTAATAGAAAAACCGTAGATTTGATTAAGAATTGGGCATAACATCAAGGGGTTCTAAGAATTGGGCATAACATCAAGGGTTTCTGACAAGCTTGGAAGGGAAATTGGAAATTTCAAAATAAAAGGGATAGTGGGGGCCGCGATAACCGAAGTGGCGTAAAAGTAGCCTTTTAGTTTGCCTGGCATGATCCACACATGGTCATGATCGTCATTGTGGAACCAGCACAATTTGAAACTTGAAAATGGTGGTGATACATTAGATTGCACTATATTCCATAAGAGGGTGTTGGCAAGTTACAACTTTTTTTTAAATCGAGTCGATCTATGGCCATTTTGGCCCTGAAAAAAGAATCTAGCAAGCTTTTCACTGAAGATAAAATTTTTGGTTGGTTCCATGAATTTAGGTTTTGTACATTAAAGTCAATGGGATTTTGAGGTTAATTAAGTATTCAATATTTGCCCGATACACACTAATGAATCTAGGAAACATGCACATGTGGCTCACTTGCTAGGTAATGCCCTCCCTTTTGGAAAACCATAGGTTCCAAAATAACAAGTTCATGAGTGTCTGAGAATAAAGAAAAATGTCTTTACTTGCAAAGGGAGGTGGTCACTCATGCACAGCAAAACTTTCACCTAATGGTTTAAATTTTATAAAATCAGGAATACACCTCTTTACACACAGTGAGTTGCCTGCTACTATGTAATAATAGTACCCACACAGCACATCACAAACGAAATTCTTCACACCATTGTTAGATCATACTAAAAAGCGCGCTTGCTAATATAATTTAACCTGGTTTTGGGTCATTTGTATTAGCGTTATACCAAAGAACAGAGAGGTCAACAGATTCTGCCCTGGGCCAAATCTCAAATTACATTTCAGTCTTAATAATTTCCTGCCCGTAGTTACAATTGTGTTGCAATAGATCGACGGCCATATTAGGAAAAATGTCCCCCCAGGGGTTAGTACTGACATCGTCTTTATGCTGATTGACAGTGGGAATATGCACAAGGTAAAATTACACTTCACAAAAATTCCCAATCATGACATGTCCATATCGTGGGGCTAGTTCCGATATTCCGAGTTGTTCATCCATTTCACATGGGCTATCGGAAACTCGGACACAGAGCATTGCTATTTCCGGGTTTCCCCTGAATGTTACAGGCATGACCCCGAGCAGTAATGGGTTGGAATAGATCACACAACACGCATTATGATGGTGTGGTCGTAATTAGCACGTTGTGCCTCGATTTGTTGGTTTCAGAATTCTTTGACATGTGTATCGCAATGGAGTAGCGGTTCCGGCGGCAAACCCTAGACTCCTTTATAAAGATTGTTGAGTGTCCGGTAATAATTGTTTTATATAAAAGTGTTTCGTGCACATGATAGTATGAAACACCCCGTACCATTCACAGGTATTAGCAAGTTATGTAAACTGACTGGTTGCAAAAGTGACCTTACAACAATAGACTCCCTTCAATTTTCACTCATCACAAACTAGTGGTATTGTGTTTTGGTTGTTCTGTGATTGCCTTGCCTCAATTTAAGAGTTTTGGGAAAAAATATAATTTCTGGCCATTGAAAATAAATTTGATTTTTTTCTTTGACCAATAATTGGCCTAACCCTATAAAGCACCTATTGGTGACTTTCTAGCAAAATCCCTGATGAAGATAATGTTTGTTTTTTTGTTTTTTTCCAGAAGTAGCAGAAAAAAGCCCCATAGACTTCATGTACAAAAACGTACCTCCGCAGAAGAACCACAACCTAAAAAATTATCTTTGGGAAAAAAAAAGCTGCTTGAGCATTTTTTTAGAAGCAAATGGCCATTAGAATATGTGCCATTTACAACAATTTGTAAAACAAAAGTTTCTCCTTGCCCCATCCCTACCATAACCGTTCTGGAGGGCTTAAAATTTGAGTTTGCTTGACCCACCGGTTGATTAATTTTCTAATATATCACCTTGAAGAGGGTGTTCCCCCTGACTCGAGTAAATATGTTTCCCGCCCCCGAAATGTTGCCAACTTAGTGCGTACTGCCTATTCAAAATGGCAGCCATTGTTAGAAAAACTGCTCTATTGTATTTTCTATTTATGGATAGGAACTTTCTCCAGGCCAAACGAAATTAAGTTTTACCTTCCTTAAGTGGGCTTAAACATTTAAGTGTACAATATGGCTGCCGGTAGGAGGCCACTTCGTTTGTTAAGGCTGACTCAGAGATTCGAAATATATAGATTTTGTGTAATACTTAAATAGTCACTTAAAATGCTCAATTCCAAGGTTTGAGATGAATCGGATTTTCGTTTCATGCAGTACACTTTGTATAGTATAAACCATTGCCATAGGATACTGTGTTATACAAAAATTCAGATCAAGGAATTTTATAACAAAGTTGTGATTTTCTATATGAAGGGACTTCGATGAGCTAGCTATTTCACACAGTGATTAGTATATGGACAAGTATTATGTAGAATGCAAAAACACGATTTGTTTGAAAATGAGGGGCCCCTATCTGGAAATCTCTGAGTCAGCCTTTAATGTACTAAAAATTGCCAAATTGATGAGG
The DNA here is from genome assembly GCA_023653785.1 of Ophioderma brevispina. NCBI lineage: Eukaryota > Metazoa > Echinodermata > Ophiuroidea > Amphilepidida > Ophiodermatidae > Ophioderma > Ophioderma brevispina. The sequence continues at coordinate 9,881 of JAMKCH010083148.1, forward strand.
TAAGAATGCGAGTAATAGTTAATTTTTTGAGAGCACCAAAAGAGAACAAGGCGGAAAACTTCGTATTTACGCGCGCGGAAAATATGTCCCGGGCTCCGGAATGTCGCGATGCACTAACATGCCGATAAATGGCAACTACAATACCCCACCCTCCCTGACACTCGCAAACACCCCACCCCATCCCCAACACCTGCAAAAACACAACCCATCCCAACACCCCGGCAACACCCACCCCCAACACTCCGCAACACCCACCCCAACACCCCGCCAACACCCACCCCCTCCCGAATTACCCAAAAAACAAAAAAAACCCTAGCATAAACAAACAAAAACAACTACCATCCCCAAATCCACCCCCTCCCCAACCACCTCTGCATACCCACACCACCCCCTCCCTTAACACCAGTCTCAACACCCCAACCCCCGCAACACCCCACCACACCCCGGAACACGCTCCCCTTCCCCAACACGCCACTCCCTCCACAACACCCTTGCAACACCCTCCCTCCAAACCACCCTCAGCCCTCCCCAACACTCCCACCCCATCCCCGAAACACCCCCTCCAAACACCATGCAACACCCCACCCACCTCCCCCACCAACTTTTGCTTTGCAAAAATGCACAACACAACCCCTCCCAAAAAACCCTGCCACACCCCACCCCCTCCCAACACACGCAATACCTAACCCCCTCCCCAACACCCTATGGCATTAGGAGTCTCATGTATGAAGAATTTTGCCTATCCACGTACCATGTCAGAGATACAACCAATTACGCATATTTAATTAGCTCATTGCATACCTAAGCCGCTTGGCCGCATATATCACATTACTTTCAAAATGCAAGAAGATGTGGCCCAGATAGGCTTTCATGCAGCGCAGGAAATTTTGAGTATCCAATGACGTGGTCAAAAATATCGCAATTACGCTGATTTTTGATATTAATTAGCTCTCCATTGCAATCAATTGCCCAAAGATAGCCAAAATCTAATCAGGGAGAGAACTTTCAGCCACTGCCTTCACAAAGGTAACATCATTATACGCCTTACGAAACTCCAGAAAAACTTGTACAACAGGCCTTGCAGAAAATTTTCATAAATTATGCAAATGGATACTTAATTAGCTATTTTACGCCCAAATCTAATCAAGTCGAGGAATTATTTCCACCGCTCTTTCACAAGTTTGACATCATTGCTGCCTTACGGAAGTCCAGATTAAATCGCTAATACAAACATGGGTAACATTTTATCACGGCACGAAACGGACAACGAACGACACGGACGCTGCTCATTTATAGTTCCATTCCGAACCGTTCTGGCGGGGAAATTAATGACATTTGATAGTGCGGACATGATCTTAACACATGATGGCGTTGGGGCGGTTGCGGGTTTATACCCTCTCTGGGGGCAAAAAATCAAGAGAAGAAAAACCACCCCTTTGCAAATCTTTTTCGACACATAATAAGAACCATAAGGAAAAATATGATAACATTTTTCCACAATTTTTTTCTCTCGTAAGCAGGGACATTGCAGACGCTGGAAATGAAGAGATATCGGGCGTAAGTTAGAGAGGGAGAAAGAGATGGTGGCACAAGTCAGAACCAAAGATAGCACTGGATGTTCTCGAAAGAGAGTGAGAGTTAGTCACCCCCAATTTAAATTTTCCTTCTTCATTAGACACCTTTTTCACTTCTTCATAAGCATAGTTTTTTTATTTTGTTACTGGGAAACATAATGACGTTCATGGAGCAGCCTTAAATACAGTCCACACCATATTATGATTTTATTGTATCAGGTTAATGATTAGGAGCTAGTGTCTTCCTATGAACTATATAGAGTCAGTTAACTACGTTATATAGCCAAGTAGTAACCAGCTATAGTGACAGCACTCTCTTGGACAAGTCAATACAACATTTTTACTATTTACAACTGGAAATGATTTAGGTCATTATAAGAAATGTTGTCTAAACATGAAAAGATGATAGGGATGTTTTCTTCCTGATTTACGTACCCTAGATTTGCGAAATTAATTCACCGCCATCTTTAAAAACAAGCCTGTACGTAATAAAAAATATAAATGCCATAAATTCCTTTTTGGAGCTCCCAAAAATATCACCCCCCAGGTTATTATTTCAACAATTTGCCAGTTTTTAAGTTCATTTAGCAAAACTTCTGCCTCCTTGTGGCGGGCACATCTTGGACGCCTAGATACTTAAGCCCCATTGAGAAAGTTAAACAACTTTGATATCGCGTAGCTGTGGATACAAATTTTCTATAGTGAGAAATTATAAGGCGGGTTTTCCATACAACACAATGGCGGCCATTTGAATTGAAATGGGCAGACACGCTAACGTTGCAAGCTTTTCGGGTGGATGGATTGGTGGAGGAGGAAACATACCTCATCCTTATCAGGGGGACATCCCCTTTAATTAATGGTGATATAGTTGCCTCACAGACCCTCACCAGCTGGGGAAATAGTGTCACTTTATGTTTGAAGTGGTTCCTAGGGTAAAATTTCCGCGAACACTATTCAGGGATGCGTTAATTAAACAAGGCGGATTCTCGAACCACAAAGGTCCCCGCCTGTCGCGATAGTAAATTGAGGGAAATATAATTTTAAGTTCACAGAGGGAGAATTGTGATGGAAAGAAGTGGTTCTCAAACCACTGAATCTGCTGCCATAGCAGTTGAATTTGACGGATAAAATGTGAATACGAGTGACAATACAAACTATTTTGAGTTAGTGGACCGTAGATGGACCTTGAAAAGGACCGTCACACTTTTGGTTTTAGAAATGTTGACCACTCACAAAGTTTTCATGACCTACCACATTTTGAGTTAGTTGACCTTAAATACCCCCACGACCTTGAAATTTCAGCAGGCCAATGAATGCTTACTGCTGCACCCATCAGTTTTCATGACCATACTACCATGTGTCTGGATTTGATTTGGATGACCCTTACATGACCTTGAAATGACCATCAAAAATTTTTGGCCACTGAATGGTTGACCACACCCACCAAGTTTCATCATCCTACCAATACGTAGTGTGATTGGTTGACTTGAATGACCCCGCATATGACCTTGAAATGATCATTCAAAATGTTTTGGCACTGAATGCTTACCCACACCCACCAAGTTTCAAAATCCTAACAATACTTAGTGGTTTGACTGCATTGACCCCAATGCCTTGAAAACCTTCAAATTCTTTTGGTATTGAATGCTGACTACACTCACCCAAGTTTCATCATCCTACACATTGGACAAGCGTTATAGCAATTTATCCCATTGGACCTGAAGACCCCGCATGACCTTGAAATGACCTTCAAATTTTTCGGCACGGGAATTGTTGACCACACCCACATAGTTTCATCATCCTACCACGAAGTGACAAGGGCTTATCGCAATTTAATGCCATGTTGATCCCTGATGACCCCTGCATGACTTGAATGACCTTCCAAATTTTTCGGCACTGAAATGTGACCACACCCACCCAGTTGCATCATCCTACCACAATTGACAAGGGCTCTATAGACAATTTTATTCCATTGACCTTGATGACCCCTGCATGACCTTGAATGACCTGTAAACATGTTGAGCACTGAATATGACCACACCCACCAAGTTTATCATCCTTACAACAATTGCCAAGGGCTATAGCAATTTTATCCTTTGACTTTGAAGGACCCTGCATTGACCTTTGAAATGACCTTCGGCGGTCTGAGGTGATATTTTCTCGCAATCTGAAGTTGACCAACCCACCAAATGTGTGTCATTCCACCCTGCCACAATTGCAAGGCAAAATAGCAATTTAATCCCATTTTTGACCATTGACCCTTATCCACTGACCCACCCAATTTGACCTTTGACCCATGCCACATTGCCCCCCACCTCGGAACTCATCCACCGTCTACAAGGGTGACATCTATGGTGCGAAGGTTGCTGGACACCCATACTGGTTTAAATCAAAAGAATCGTTTTACCAGGCTTATAACATAACCCCTATTTTTACCAAAATTGGACCTATTTTTGACCATATTGACCTTTTTGACTATGTCACATGATCCACTGTACATCCAGCCAACACCTACTGACGATGCTCTATGTTGCGAAGCATGGACACCCACAAGTGCTTTATTGATTCAGAGATATTGCGTGGGATGCGACGCACACACACACGCAAACACACACGGACGCAGGGAAATTTCAATAGTCCCCTTGGCCAAACTAAAGTTGGCGGGGGGTGGGACAAAAAAGGGCCCAAAGTGCCCATTACGGGGGGGGGTTGTCCCATTTTGGGGGTCAAAAAGTCAATAATAACGTTTATAATGCCCTATTCTCTTAATGTTAGTGCCTCCATATCGGTTTTCGGGCATGAGAAATTGAATGGAAACAACTGTGGAAAATCTTAAAATGGGCGCCTTTTGCCAAAAAAATCAAAAAGGCGACCAAAAATGTCCCTTTTAATATCAAATCATATGTGGACCCCTTTCCACATTATTTAAGTAATCAGAGACTATTCTTTGGCATTTTTTGGATGTGAAAACTCAATGCCTTTTCAATATCAAAAAATGGCGCCAGTTGCAAAAAAATCAAAATGGCGTCACAAAAATGGCAACCCAAATAGACCATGATTGAGAAGGATCACTTTGCACCACACAGGCCTCATTACAGGATGATTCTGGTGTTCCTAGCCTATGTTTCAGAAGCAAGGAGTCCATTGGAAACATGTGAAAATATTAGATCCTGGGTATATTATTTGGCCGGTGTGCTGGCCATTTTTAATTTTTAAAGCTGTCATGTTTGCCCTATTCTCCGTTTCTGAGCCTTTTGCAGGTCTGATTCGGTTGTCTTTTTCTATGTTGTTAGGATCAAGGAATTCATTAGAAACCTTGGTGAGAATATTGGCTCTTTGGTCTTTTGTATTTGGCCGTTGGGATGTTGGCCATTTTGAACTTCAAACATGGCGCCAAGCTGTCATTTTGCCAATATCTCGTTTTCTGCGCCGTTTAGGACATTGCTTTATGGTTTTTGTCTTTGGTCTATGTGTTCAAGATCAAGGCATCCATAGAGGACATTTGGTGACAATATTGGATCAGGTTGGATTCCATATTTGGCCCCGTTTTGTTGCGGCATTTTTAAGTTCAATAAGAATAGTATGCAATATTGGATCAGTAGCTTCACTAGCTTGTGTAATCGGTTGTGGCTGGCATCTTGAATTTCAAATGGTCCCCGAATTTTGTCTAGTTTAACCCATATCCCGGTCCCTCCTGAGACAGAAGCAAGATTATGAAGTCTATCCTCAAGTTTTCAGGGTCAATTAATAAATTAGAACACTGATGGTATTATTGGCTCATTTGGTTGTGGTACCCATCTTTGGGCTTCAAAATGGCTTCCAAGCTAAATGGTTTTTGCCATTCATACTCTGTAAAACACATGCAGTGGGGTGACTTTTACCAATAAAATGTCTTTCAACATCCAAACATTGGGAAAACATGTTGTCTCCATAGCCTAGCAAATGTGTCCTAATTTCCAGGCTATTTTTGACTCCCTAGGTTTAAAAACGTTCGTTAACACTTAAATGTGTAAGGTCTTGGCACTCCTGTTTTTGTGTGGTTGTGTGTGTGGGGGGGCTCATGTAGACCCCTCTGGAAAACCATCACCATTTGTAATTTTTTACCAAAACTTCTGGTCATCAACACGACCACATTTAGGGAAAATGAAATGACCAATTTTTATGACTCGCACCAAAAAAACAAAAATCTTAAAAAAAAAAAAAAAAAAAAATTTTTTTTTTCTCCCCGCCAGAAAATGAAAAACCACTTCCCAACAAGCGGCAGGGCCCGACCAGGTAACCTTGTCCATCAAGTAGTCTTCTTTTTTTGACTGATGACATCATCTAAACACCAGGTTCCCGATCGCCATAAATGATCGTCGGTACTCTCCTTTACAACTCATTGGGTTTTACGCCGCACGGTGCACGCAGCTCAGCTTCATTGCCACAACTTACAATGAATAACAAGTTCCAATAACAGAAGTCGTAACATTTTTATAGATACATAGTCTTGGCTAATGATTCGCATTCTCCCTAATATTTAATCCATTCCTCTATTTTAAAGTTATGTTTCCCCTGAGCCCTGGCTAAATTCCCTGGACGGCCCCTGCTTCCAGTCAAAAATGATATCAAATATAAAAAAAAGGCCGAATTCAATTCATAGTTACGCGGTAGTCCACAAAACTATGGATCTTTAACACTTTTAGGGAGCAGCTCTTTCTTTTTTAACTAATTCACTAAGGAAAATTGTCTTCCATAGAAGTTAGAATCTTGTTTGATTACTAAATTTGGACTAAAATAACCGCGAAGGCGTGAGTCCGGCCATTTTTTTAGAACATTTTATTTTGAATCAAGAACCAGCCTAAGTGATTTTAAAATTTGTACATGAAAAAAAAAAAAAAGTTTGACTACCGTTTACTAAAGTATTTTAAGTTTTCATGAACAAAATTTAAATGAAGCCTAAGGGCTGTTTTTATCAATCGCACGAATTAATAAGTATAAACTAAAGCACTAGGCCTATCTAGAACTTATTTTTGGTTTTCTTCTCTATCAATTTCAAATTACGTATTATATAATAAATCACGCGTTAACAAATTGCAAAGAAAGTATGTGCTGCAAAATCTATCAATGTATTGTCATTTATCTGTACATAGCTCCATTCTCGCGATGCAATAGTACTTAGTATAAGTGTAAATTGAGACAGTACAACTTGTGTATTGATCAGCCATGCAAGCATTGGCCACGGGATCGATTGGGACCTGGGAGTATTATGTATA
>JAMKCH010083150.1:0-27425 GCA_023653785.1 Ophioderma brevispina
GAATTTGGCGGCCATCTTGGAAGGAAATCAAATTGGCCCCTAGACCAGATTTATTCAGCATATCAAGAGCTACATCTGTGCCAAATTTGGTACTTTTCACCCAAAATGCACAATAGGTTTGATATCTTGCACCATTCTGCATGACCACTAATGTTTTTGTTCCAATAAAAAACAGACAAATGTGCCTCCCTATCATCTGTTTTATGGGCTTATTAAAATCAATTAACTTGAAAATTTGTGCTCAAAATAAAATATTTTTCTGACCGACCGACCCGACTTCTTCAGTGGCATGAAACCCGAAAAAGAAAATTATTTTTGTGTAGCCTTGCCAACACAACTGTGCAAGTATCTCAAATTTTGAAAATTGGGGGCGCTCTTCAAAAAATATGCTGTTATTGCTTAAACTTAATGTTGCCAAATTCGTAGGGCATTGGTAGAATACTAAATTCTTTCCTCCCAGATAAGAATTTTGCATCTATTTTATAGCTCCATGGTGCCACCTCCTAATTCATGTAAATCGGCAGCTTTTTACTATGCCTAAAGTGACAGGAGGAGATTTCTTAGGATATGAATTTCTCTCAAATTTCACTGGATCAGTTGCAGACCACCTACCGAGAACGTTTGGAAGTTTTATTGGACACACAGGTGCAAAAGAAAACCGCAACCTTGTTTTGAACTTGCCTGCTATCGTAATCGTTCACCATAGAAAACCATGCTTTGACTTTCTGTCGTGCACGACAGAAACTACTAAATCATCATCTTATTACATAAAGACGGCGTATTCGGCTTTCACTTCAGGTGTGATCTAATGCATTGGTAAGCATTCCAAATATGTAAAAAACCTAGGTTCGAGAAAAATTGGGGGCGCTTCTTTCTGGAAATCTCATGTCTCTTTAACAGAATAATAAACTCATATTCATAAAACTGCATGTTGAAGGATGTGGTGAAGGATGTGGTGGCAGAATTCCGTTCATTAGGACTTGGGCAAATGAACCATGAGAATATCCCGTCCTTGAGAGGGGACGTTAAGCTGTCCGTTCCATGTAATGATGTACAGTGAGGTTCATACCTGCACATGTAATAATCGCACAGTCACTCAGTTTCGAATAAGAGTAGGATGTAAACCCAAGCAATCCTGGAACTTGGATTTGATCGAGAAACTCTATCCGTCAACTGCGCCAGTTGACGGATAGATCATAGACGCCGAGAGTGTAAATTCGGGCGGGCCCTGGGCTGGCTTGATCGGGAAACTCTATCCGTCAACTGCGACAGTTGACGGATAGAGGACTCTGAGATGAGAGTGTTTCCAAATGCGGGGGCCCTGTGTTGCAGAAAAGTTCGACGATGGACTTGATATGTAAATAGTTTCTCGCCAGTCGACTGCCACTTAAGCTTCCAGATCAGATAACTCTTTCACTGAGGATGCTTACGCAAGGATTAACTGGTCATGTTTGGTTTAACTTTCCGCCCAATCTGAGTACCTAAAAGTCTTCGGGCCAAGGAAGGCGGCCCTGGAAGGGCATTTGCCTTGCTGCCCTTTTAAAATGGGCAAATTGGCTTGCCCACCCTAATTTAGTTGGAGCCTGTGTTTTTGACTTTAGGTTTAACTTTCCGCCCATTTCTGGTTTGGTTTGATAGGCCTACATTTAGAGTTATAAACCATTACAATGGCCATAAAGTACGGGTAGAATATTTCGAACAAAATTGGATTATAATATGCTCCTGCTCGGTTGGCCCCAAAATTGGGTGTTGAGCAGTATCTGAACCCAAATCAAATTCGAAAAAAAGCAGGACAGTGGGGTATGCCTAGGTCCACAATGCAAACCCTAAATATACGAGCAAATCGACGGCTATCTTTAATCGGAATGACGTTTTTGTTACGGAACCGCTCTATTTTAGGTTTGCAGAAGAAGTTTACTTAAAAAACGTTCGTTGTTTTGTAGCAGCAGATTTACTTATTCACAATAAACTCGGATAGAATTACTCACCCAAGTTGGTGCTTAAGGTCCTTCTATATTACAAATCATCGACAGTGATTTGCAAAAAAGGCTCTTGAGAAATAAACAAAATAATTACAGCGACAATTTGCTTTACCATGTTGAGTAATGGCGCTAGTATTGCCGCTGTCGTCACTGTTGTGGAACTATACAATTATATATGGAAGAATTTCCCCTGAATTTTGTATCTCAAAACCAGGGCTCTGACAGTGCCATTTTGCTATTCCGATATATGTTTCTTTACCCATTCAATAGACACAGAATATCGGAGCCTCATGACACAGCGCATCAATCGGCAAATACAGATCACTCTGTACCATAGAGTTACATTTATTTAGCTCTATGCTCTGTACCAAGAAAAGGCGGTGCTGGCAAATTCCCAGCACCGCCTTCTCGCCAGCACCGCCTTTTCAGAGAATGTGATTAACGCATTTCGAATGTCATGAGTATCAAATCCAATCAGATCAAGAGTGTTTTCATTACCTAACATCAAAGCATGCAATAAGAAAATAAGCTACGCTTCTACGATGAAATTACAGACGCCCTATTTTAAAATGGCTGCGCCCATCATGAACGCGCGTCTGCGAAAGGTGCCGCTTCCATATATTGATCTTCCTTGTCAGAACTACTAATTATGAATTTTATGCATCTATTATAATAAAAGACCTTCTCAATCTCAGGTAAGTAAAGTGTGTGCCTTGTTTTACGAGCGAGGATAATAATATGAAATTTATATTCATGTACGAAGCAGATAAAACAAACCGCTTACATGTCCATAGTACGCCCTCACGTTGAGTATGCTTCCTCCGTGTGGGATCCATACCAAAAAGAACTCACTCAGAAAATTGAAAGGGTTCAACGGAGGGCAGCCCGGTTTGTTTCTAACGATTATAAGAAAACTAGCAGTGTTTCTTCCATGCTCAAGAACTTAAACTGGACATCTCTAAAGGACCGGAGAACAGCGAATCGCTTAACCATCTTTCAAAAGGCAAGGGATGGACTCCTACCCCTGCCGGTCGAAGACCTCCTTCTGCCGCTCCAACGTCCTTCAAGGCACCATAATTCCAACTCATATCAACTCATTACTGCCAACAAGGACTGTTACAATATTCATTTTGGCCGCAAACAATATCGGACTGGAATAAACTACCCTACCACATCACTACCATTAATAAGCCAGATATCTTCAAGAAGCAAGTATTAACCACTTTAATCAGCACGACTAAATCACATAATTGCGCACACCTCAACCTCTTCGTTTGGCTGCACCTCAGAGGGTGTTTGAGTCAATCGCAACAGATGCACCAGTTTTGGGAAATTTCACCTCAATTGGGCATGTGTTCACATAAAAATCCTATTTTCTTATAGGTCCATGGCCCGATCCTAATAGCCTCGTCCCCAGAAGCCCCCGGATTTTTACGAAGTGGTCAACATTTGGTATCTAAAGAAAGCTACTTATTTTCTCATGTATCCCGGTGAAATCGTAGGGCCAAAGGACGTTTGGTTTGGAATTATGAGCGAAAATGGTGACCCATTGTGTCGACCAATATTTAATTTACACAGTACTCTATGGGGCTTATAAAATCACGTTGTTAGCTCTCACATTCAAAACGGATTGAAATATCGGCGCAAAAATTACTCAGATGGGAGTTGGGTGAGGTCAAGCTATCAAGATGAAAACTTAATATCCTCAAATTGGGCCAGTTCCCCCTTTAACACATAAAAAAACCCTTATTTTAATGCTCATTTAGCCCACAAAGGCGTTAGTACTAGGGAATTTTTAGCGATATTATGAAATGTCTTGTGGGTAATAAACTTTTGGAACACTTTTTATCGCCTATTAAGTTACTGACATGTGTTTAGTACCAGTACGGTATAGGAACATTGCTATGCTCCAGGGGATTGATTAAAACAACCCTATGGCTTCACTGGAGCGTTGATTGAAACAGTTAGAATAGAATAGGAAACAGTTTTATTAGCCTAGCTCCGAAAATTTGCGGAAACCTTTTTATTCGGAGCATATTCATTTATCCGGAAGCAGTTCTTTCACCGTGAGCGAGTACGCTCCAATAATAAAAAAACGTTCATCACGGTTAGAAGTTCTTTACTAGGTATGCCCAGGCCCCTGACAGTTTTGACTCAGCAAATTGGTGGACTGCCACAGAGCTGCTGCCATTGGACGATAGCGGCCAAAACTTATTTGATAGATTCTCTGATGCATCCGCCACGTGATAGGACATGGCCTACCTTGGTTGCGGTGGTGACCATTGCATTATGGGGCCGTTGTTCATGTCCTTAGCTGTCGAAGCTCTGCTAATATTCCCAACCGAGGAAGCTCCAAACGGAGTATGATGAACGTGGGAAAACATGGATTACGAGAATCGGCAGACAGCCACAATCAATCCCATTGATTGTTGTTACCTGGTATGCCTCCCTTTTAAAGGGTACACACCACCATTAGGTTGGACAGTGCTTATACGGTCGAGGTTTACACCGACTGTAGTACCTCTTTTGGACTTAAAATGGCTGAGATTATTCTTAGAATTCTTTGTGATTTGTGGACCAAATTTGATTTTAACAGATAGGAGTGAATGTTAGACTGACAATTGTTAAAAGAAAACCCCGAAATGTTAATGAAATCTAAGTTGTGATCGGTCGTAATAAAACAACACCAAGGCGCATGCGAGGTTAAGAGTCGGAAGTGAACCCGCGAAAAATACGGCATCTGTCAATATATCAGTAATATCAAAAATTAAACGAAATATTCCTCAATTTTTGGATGCTGTGTAGAGAAATCTCTACTGGTTGAATTCATATAATCCGTATTTTCCAAAAAGAGAGGTAACTCGAGTTATATCCATTTTTCTGACCATCATTTTACAGACAAAGTCTATGGCGCGTGCAATGTGGGGGGTACCCTTTAAGTGCGCAAGCATGGTGCTAGACTCGTTATACAGCGTGTTGGGTTGGTACAGCAATATCAACCGCTTTATTGACTTTTTATCTATCTTTCTATTTCTAAAACACTATAATGTTAATCAGAAACCAAGTTTATTGGGGTTTCTCTTCGTATTTGCTATCTATGGGCAAACAAAAGCAACTATTAATCAAAATACGGGGCTCCAAACACGCCGCAAGCCTAAACTGGTGTAATGGTAGCCAGGGTAATATTCTCCCAAAAGCGCTAGTAGGCCTACATTATTACATGGCTTTTTTAAATCGATTTTTTCTCTATTTTAACCTCGCAACTTGGTAAATTAATATATAAGCAGGTTCCATACGATTATTTCAAGAAATAATTATATAACACTTTCTCATTTTCTTTGTATAAATCCTAGATTTTACTTACACTTTAAGTGAGTGGGGGGGGGGGGAGAAATAGCAGGTGCTAACGCGCAAAGGTTCTATATGCAGATATAGTCGGAAAACGCCCGACTCTGTTTTTAAAGAAATCTCAAACAATGGTGGTTGTACTAGATGAGATGAATCAAATTTCGACACGTTTATGAAATCGTTGATATACTTTTTAATATGTTTATGTTGATTTTGTCATTTGAGCAGATTTTTAGAGAATTTTAGCAAGTAGTTTAAAGGGTAGCATGCACCTGAAAAGTGGCTTTAAAATCGAGCAAAAATTGAAAAACGGTTTTTGCTATGTTGTTTTTGCTTGCTGCAACATGCATAACATTGGCGAAAATCCAATTTTAATTAATCTGTTAACCTATTAACCAGAGGGGAAGTTAAGCCGTCGGTCCGTTGTACAGAGAGTCAACAAAAAATGTACATGTACATCGCAGTCGTGTCGAATAAGAGTAGGGTGTAAACCCCTGACTGTCCCAATCGCCCAAAGCCTCAAAATAGCGGCCATGTTAGGAGCGTCCGTTATAATGGATACACGCGGGCCCCGGAGGCCCGGATAAGCACCACTAGTGAACAAAATCCTACACCCACCCCAAAACAATTGCCATTACCCAATGACTTGTGGATACGAGCAACAAAAAACCTATTAACATGTCATACGGTTTTTAAATTCAAGGTAAAAGTTGTTTACAACCATCGCACAGGTCAACTACAAAATATGATTTTTAAGGCCACTTAAAGGTGCTGTCGGAACTTTGATAGGCTTTAAGGTCGGGTCAAAAAATAGAGGAAAACGACACGCTAAACTAAAAAATCGGTCGGTTTTTCAAAAGGGAGTGGTTTGCGTATCGGTCGATATTCTTTGAGAATGCCATATCTCAAAAACGAAAAATTGCTAACGAAGTGGAAATTTCGACGATCAATTTAACTTTTATAAGCTATCTGTTGACCATTCATTAATGTGGGGGTCAAAAAAATAATTCTCGCTTAAAGGGTACAAAACCACCATAGCGTGGAACAGTGCCTATATCGGTCCGAGGTTTATCACGGACTGTAGTACCTCTTAGCTATAACACACATATTTTCAAAATTTGGAGTAAATAGGTAAAGATAATCATTTTAAAGCTCTTGCATGAGGAGCAAACATGGTACCGTTTTCATGCCCATATCCCATACGGTTTTTTTGGAGTTATGGGAGTTTAAAGTGTGCATATTTTTTCATTTTCGAGTTTGCCATTTATTTGGATGATTTATGGATAACCATTTCTGAGTTTGTATTGTTGCATTTTTCTTTCGAGTAATTGTTTGAAAGTGCATATCATTTTAAAGCTCTTGTGAGAGGAAGCTTAGCGGGGTACTAAAGTTCATCTCCATACTTCATACGGTTTTGGGAGTTTATGGGTGGTTTCAATTGTACTTTTGGGATTTTTTGCATGCTTGCGTATTTTTATAATTTACAAACGACATTCTTAAAAAATATGCCTGCCACTATGAAGCTGTTATAGAATATAGAGAGTAAAGCAGAGGAAAAAGATATTAATCTCAAAAGAAAAGCAAAAAGAAACACACAAAATAGTGGAATAATAATAAAACCACTGGACCCCACCCCCCCCCAAGTGGATTTTCTAATCAAGACAAAGAAATACATCAAATTAGAAACCTCACATACACATGACAAATGTCACATATATTAAATATCAATCTCAATCACCAATGGATATTAAAAAAAAATTATAAGCAAATTAATAATTAAATTTCAGTATTTTTTTATTTTCCCCATGATTCCCCCCCATTCCCTGGTATCTCACCCATCCCTGGTATCCCCACACCACGTAACTGCTCCCCATCCACTATCCCTCTGTGGCATCTACTCACTTCACCCCTTTGGACCATTCCCTTCAATTTTATATCTAAAATTTTTTTTTTGTTTTTTTTGTTGGTCTAATAGATAATTCATAAAATATAGGGCTTCAGTTCATAGACAATTTATTTTATCACTGTGATGCAAATTGGATTGTTATGTCACAACAACCTCTGACAGTGAAAAAAAAAAAAAAAAAACAGTATACATACCATATTCATTATGGGGCTTATTCCCTCCTAGCATGATCTATGACTTTGTAAATATTAAGTAGTAATGTCAAATTGGTTCATAAAAAGTCAAATTGACGGAGCAAAATTACTTGATAAATCATTTTTTGCATTTTGTATTAATGGTAAATGCAATCAACTTTCATGTCCGCCCACCTTTGGCACTAACCGGTGCCGATGGCCAAAAGGTCGAAACCATGTAGTAAATTTCCATCACTCAGCTCCGACGGCACCTTCATGTGAACTGTCCATATAGCAAAACGTGATAACTTCGTGGCGTAAAACGCCTACCTCAACTTTGCTTCTTTACACTCCAAGAAGTGTTAAAATCCATGAATCCACAACGTGCAACGCGATTTAACTTCACTTTCAAGCTTCAAGTTCGTAATTTGCCGTATTAGGGGTCGAAAAAACCAGAGAAAATTTGCTCAAAATCCACCTAATGATAATTTAGCTCCATCAACTATTGTTTTGTCATCTGTGATGTTTTTTCCAAACAAAATTAACTCTAACCTCCTCTAATTTATTCCTTCGGGCACACAATTTTGGTGATGTCATTCATATTAGGGTCGAGGGCACTTCTTCAGATTTACTTTCAGTGACAATTTCACACAGCGCACCGGAAAATACCGCTCCCGAAAAAACGCATTTCTTTCTGGAAATACGAAGTGCACCAACTCATACGTTGGTCTAAATGAAAGAGTAGATATTTCTCTACAAAACTTTGTAAGTTTTATATACTCAATGTACGGCGTTCAATCACTAGCATTTGCTAAAGATATGGTAATTAACATGGTGGCACAAAGGAAATGTGTTAATTATGACATGTCTTGTGAACACTAACTCCTTTTGTGTATAAATTGTGAGATCATTCTTAGTAATTCTGGTGCTTGTGTGCCCAATTTGATTTTACTGGTATTGGAATTGACGTAGGTATTCAGGCCACAGGTTTAAAATTGAGATATGATACAAATAACTTACCTTAAGGATTCACATAAAAGATTTTTAATCATTTTAGGTTGGGAGAAAGTTTACATATCTCCAATATGACTATTTTTAGTGAATTTTCTTTCGTCATTTCGTCCGCTTTAGTTAACTGTTGTTGTCGCATTTTGTCGCTCTAAAGGTCATTCGGGTCATCTAATTTGGATGCATTCATGTCGTTAGGGGAAGTCTGTCACTTTGCCCCGCATATACTATGCACATTGGACGCATGAGTTTAGAGGTTTTGAGTAAGGGAATGATTAGGGTTCGTGGTTTAGGGTTAGGTTAGAGTAAGTGGTTAGAGTTAGGGTTTAGGGTTAGAGTTAGGGTTAGAGTTAGGGTAGAGTTAGGGTTAGCGTTAGGGTTTATAGTTAGGGCTTGACTTCGTTTAGGGCTTAGGATTAGTGTTATAGTTTAGGATTTAGGGTTTACCACTTGTCCATCCTACTCCACTAGTTCAATTCTACAACCACTTGTCATATCCTATCAACCACAAGTCACCTAGACAATCCCATGCCATACCACTTGGTACTTGGTACTTGTGCTATACCAATGTAACAGCAAAACTCTGCTAAACTGGAATATTGGTGCAGAAGATGAGTTGCGACATCCCGTCGACGAAAGAAGATAGGTGCTCCAACAATAAAACAAACAAGGGTGCACTATATACAACTTAGCACGAAGTTACAAACCAGATGTGGTCCCCACCATGTAGGGGAACTAGTTCCCTGATGGCTGTTAGGCATAGCTCTGGAAGAGTTTAACTGATGGTGTAACATGTAGAACAGCTTCTCTGGGCAAACGGTTCCAAATGGATAGAGCTCTTGTATAGAAGGCAAACTTGTATGCATATTGTACGTTTGAATTGATTTATTTCATGGATGATCAATCTGAACGAGATGTGAGTTGCTCTTTGGATACAAGTTGTCGAATGTGGACCAATCCATCATGAATTCTGTAATATCCATTCATTTGTAGCTTGCCTGGATCAAACGACGTGTATGTAAATGATCCCATTTAAAATATCTTGCGAAGTGGTGTACCATGTGGCTTTGTTTTGAATAATTTCTAAAACGATCTAAGCTGGATTTCTCTGTATTGTTTCTCAGGCGATATGAACAGGCAGTGATGGTGTTAAGATTCCAAACCTCGCTGGCATATTCCGAGTTTTAGGACGAACTAGAGTAGTAAATGCCTGTTTTTGACTTTTTGTGGAACACTGAGATAAAGTTCCTACGGAGTAGACCAAGCGTACGGCTGGCTTTTGTTGTTGACTTTTTGGTGCAATGATCATTCATCGGAGGTCTGTGAGATGTGTTGACCCTAAGTAGTCATGACTTTTTCACCCTGTGCGATTTTTCACCCAGGAGTGTATACTGAACATTTTGGGCTACGCTTACGTGTGATTGTCATAACTGCACACTTCTCCACGTTGAAAGCATCACCAGGTTTTCCGACCCATGCTGCCAAAATATTTAGGTCGTCTGAAGAATTTGGTGATCTCTTTGGTTCTCTATTAGCCTGTACACAATACTGGTCGTCGGCACTAATTTAAGAGTAAGACATGCAATGTGTTCTTGGATATCGTTGATATAGATCTAACAAGGGCTTGGTCCAAGGACCGTCTTGCGGAACCCTCCGGATGTAACACTCAACCCATGACGAGTGTGCCGTTAACAGAAACAGATTGCATACGATTAGCCAGGAAACTATTTATCCAACCCAGTGTGCTTCCTCTAATCCCATACGTATTAATTTAACAGACAGATTTGATGAGAGACCTTATCGGGCTGCTGAAATCCAGCAGACCAGGTCCGTTGACCGTTGTTCCTGTTTCAGACCAGTCGTTTGTTGAGTTTATGAGTTTGAGCTTACGGTGATAGGCATTCCCTAAAACCAGGCTGGTCACTAATTAAGATGTTATTGGAGCTGAGATGTTTTGCCACATGACTAAGAATGATGTGGTCCATTATTTATCTTACACCAAGGCATGTTTCATGAAATTGGCCTATAGTTGGATGGATCTAATTTGGCCACTTTGTATATTGCCGAAAATAGGGCCTGTCTCCATTGTGTGGGGAGAGTAGACGTATCAAGGGATTGCTGAAATAAAATTGCAAGGCTGGAGCAAGCTCAGTAGAAACCATTTTTGTGGCGAGGTGACATTTCTTTCTGACCACTCGCTTTTGATGGATTTAATTTGGACAATTGGTTGGCAACACCTTCTACTCCTATGTAGTTAGATATGGGTGGCAATGGAGAAGTACCTTTTTTTCACCTGTGTGTGTCCTTGTTCTGTAAAAACACTCTTAAATTGACTATTCAGTGCTCGCTTTGTCGTAATCAGTACAAACGATTTTATTACCAGATTTAAGAGTGGGAATACCAATATTTTCTGTTCTTTTCATTTTGACTAAGACCAGAAATGACTGGATTTTTGAGCAATTGTTATTGCCCCACAACATCATTTTATGTAATGATGTTGGGAGTTTCGACAAGTTTGGTCACATGATTGCGAAAAGGTTTGCCGTAACACACTTTCCAGTCAGTAGGTTATTTGTTCTGCGTGTTGCAAATAATCTATCTCTCTTCCTCATCTTCCTTTTGATCTCAACTGATATCCATGGCACGTTTAAATCTGCCCTTGGAAAGCTTAGATGGGATTATTTATCCACAATCTCCCTGAGTGAGTCTCTGATTTTTTCCAGTTTGAGTCAATAGATTGATTTATTGGGTTTGAGGAGAGGAAAGTATGAAAAAACGAAACTTCAGATTTTAGTATGTTTGGGTCTTCTTTGTTGAACATTATCTTTTCTTTGAGGTTTTCTTATGAGAGATTTTGGTTTGGCACAGATACTCAAAGAGGACAATACAATGATCCGATATCCCTGGTAGGACCTCTATGATTCATTAGGTTGGGGTTAGTGGTAACAAGTAGGTCTAAGACACTATTAGAAATTGGGTGGTCTAGTAAGTACACCAGTTTTGAAAGTGAGTATTTCAAATAAAAAATCCAGAAATTGTTCATGCTACATTTTGGCATTACTCAGGAACTGTGGACCAATTTGTCCAATCGATATCTGGGAGATTGTAATCACCCAGCCATTACCACTTTGGATACTGACGTTTGTTTTGGTCATGAAAGTAGAAAAGGTGTTCCAACATATCATCCAAAGGGTGGTTTTTTTTGGTCTGTAGTAACTTGCCAAAACAAGGTTTAGTATTACTATTTGTAGCTTTGCCCATATAAGCTCACAATTTTCACACGCAAATTCGGCTCAGCAGATGATATAATGGAGTCCTTAGTTGCGATAAAGACCCACCCCCGTGTTCATCACATCCTTGCGATAAACAAAACACTGTAGTTTTCAGGAAAATTCATCATAATGTGGCAATAAATTGGTTGTTAGTTTGGTTTTCGCAGCGAGAACAACATCAGGTTTATGCTGATCAAGCAAAGCACGGAAAGTAGCCTGTTTAGAGGCACTCTTTATACCATTGCAATTTATAATCATGCCACGCATTTTTGTGTTTCCGATTTTTAAACTCTGGTGGGTTGCGATTATATGTTTAGTCCACTCCTAAACCGGATTTTTTGTTTTTTTTTGCTTATTAGTGTCAAAATGAACCACGTACCTTTCTTGGACAACTTTTTTTAAAGCTAATTTCACACTTTTCTTGAAATGTCTAACATTTTGAAAAAAGAAAGATGAAAATGAAGATTTGGTCGTGTTCGAACACTTACGTACATTCCATACATTTTTCATTTACAATAAAATTGGCAATCATAACAAACTTGCTTACTAGTTTCAAAATGAACCATTTCTTAGACACCTGTTTTAAACTGCCCTTTGACGGCTTCATGGAATAAAGCATACTATTTTACTAGATTTTTTTTCTATTAATGTCGAAATATAAGGCGACGGGGCGAGCGACCTTTCGAGTCGGGTCGGTCGTGCTCGGGCAATTTTTTTTCTTTTTTTTTTCTTTTTCTGGAGCTCAAAATTGGCCTAAATAGCCCCAAAATCGAAAAATCAGAGAAAAATGACAATTTTAACAAATTTTTTCTGAAAAATATTGCCAAAATTGATAATTTGGGCTAAAAAACAGGCTTGATTTTACTATTTTGAAAAATAAAAACAGAACATCTTCCTGCAAAACTGAAAAATCAGGGTCGGTCAGGCCCTTTAAAACAGGGTTTTTTATTTCCGGTCGCCTAACTAAAAACATTTTATCCCCGTTAACGTACCTTCATTTTTTATATATTTATATATTTGTGAAAAAACACCCTAAACGCTATTTTGGTACTTGGCCAACCTCTATCCTTTGACTCAAAGAGCCGCGTCTGCCAAGGTGTTTCTATATTCTAGTATTTTGAACTCTCCACAAACATTCAAATTTAGGTTGAATTTAAAGCCAATATTTGTCAATCTTTAACCCTTTCCCCCTTCCCTTCAGGCCATTTCCCCGTCAACAATATGGACATATTTTTCAGAATATTCATATTTTTAACGTTCTATAGATTAACACATATTAGATAGTTATATTTCCAACCACAACCCTTTTTTCCCAACGCAATTTACACTTGTCTAATGATAGAGGAAGACTAGAGATTACGGTCCGGTTCGAGTCCGGCGGGATCCATAGGAATAAATGTTAGTAGTTAAAGTAGTAATAAGTGTAATATAAGATATCACTGTAGATTATGGTAAAATAAACGGATAGTAGTCCAGAGCGTGGACAAGGGAGGCGTAGGATAGAGAGCAACGAGCAGTGGACAGGACACCAACAAGTAATTGCATATTTTTTTTTTCGCGTGATTTTGTTTTCTTTCTTTAGAAATAGTATAACCCCAGAAAAATACCAGGCCCCATTGTTACTCTACCCCCATCAAAAAGTCGCCCTTTTTTGAATCGATCTAGTGATATGGGGAGAAAATTGAGCAAGTAGGCTTGTGGCTGCATACTAATTCTTTCCATTTTAACAGATAGGAAGTGAATTGATAACTGACATTTTGAAACGAAACCTCGAAATGTTTAAATGAAATTAAGTGTGATCGGCGTATAAACACACAAGGCGCTCCGGGTTAAGAGTTCCCGAAGGAACCCGCGAAAATACTGCATCTGTCAATATCAGTTAAATATCTAAAAATCTAAACGACATGTTATCCTCAATTTTTGATATGTTGTAGACTAAATTCTACTGGTGTATTCATATATAGTCCCCAGAGAGTTTGAAGTGGCAGCCGATCCTCTTGCAGTGATGCCCGTTTCACAACAAATGTTTGAATTGCCGCCCCCCCGCCGCCCTGATTTCGCATGCATATGGATGTAAAATTACGGGTTTAACTGCACTCCAATCCTAAAATGGTTCCGCGTGACTTACCTCAAAAGCAATTACACTCCGCCATACATGGCGGCGTTTCCACTGGAGATGGTGCAGCTCGGGTCACGCAGGTAAACTTTTAAATTTAACTATTCCCGGTATATCGCAAGATTTTCAAATCGGGCTTAGCTTATTAATAATGTTTTTTTTAAAACCATGTAAAAATTTTAAAGATTTCAATCGGCAAAACGGTGGAAAATCATTGGACAATCGGGGTCGACCTCTGAGCCTTAATATACTGAACTTCAGTGAACTTAGGAAACTAAGCAACACAAATAGAACGCATCGCGCAGTAAGGGGGGGTAGGGGGGTCAGGGGAGAAAATGTTGTAGGTGAAAGAGTAGGGGTGCTATTGACCCAGCCAAGGTCAATGACAATCACTGGCGAGGGATCCGATCGGTTTTTTCCGACGTTTGTCGAATCTCTTACGTCACAATGGGCGCGGTAAATTTGTATTGTCATTAGCGGGATCCTTAGCGCTAATTAATTACATTTTGATCTCTGTACACGGGTTTATGCGATGTGCAGGTCACTGCAGAATGCAATCTTTTTGCGTGGGACGCTCACTAATCTCAAGGCCTAAAATTTCAATTTTTCAAGAAAACCTGTAACAGATATTATTCATTTAAACTGTATTCTAATTCTGTCGTAGGGTTTCTTTTTAATGAATCTACTTTCCTTCCTGGTATTCCTAAAACTCAAATTTAGATTTTTTTTGTTTTAACACTTCATATAATCCGTATTTTCCAAAACGAGAGGTAACTCGCGTTATGCCATTATTCTGACCATCATTTTACATACAAAGTCTATGGCGCGTGCAATGTGGTTTTACCTCATGCTGACACATGGAACTATATAAGGCCATGGGAATGAAAGTTTTTATATTTGCGTCCCGCCGCCGCAATGCCTCCAAAACCTTCCGCCGAAATTTTCATTATTTTTTAAAAATTCATTATTTGCATAAAAAATGCTCTTCAATATCACAACAAATTAAGTTTTTAAATCCATCAAACAGCTGTAAGAGGACAATTACGCAATAACAATAGACTACATGCATCATTCTCTGAACATGAGACACATCTCTTATGTGATTGATCCTGTCAGCTCTGGCTGAAAACCCGTGACTCGCAAGTCCAAACCAAGAAATGTACATAATGAATAATGACTAAAGCCTCATGCCTTTGAAAAATGCCGGACGCAAATCTAAAACTTTCATTCTCATGGCCCAAGAGGAAGAAGTGAATCGCGTGTATTATGGAATATTCAAGCCCGTACCGCTTTCTCCTCCACAATCATCGCGCCGTGGTGGTTGTTGCGCAAAGCACACGCGCGTCGTCACTGTTGGTGCGCAAGCCACGCTATAAAAATCTGTGCGTCACACGCGTTATGTTATCAGTGATGCATTTCCCCAGTGTGGCATTGTCTGATCTTCCTATTTTTCTGCAATAATTATGCAAAATCAATCGATGAAGAAGACCCTGCTCAAAAAATTCCTGCAATTCCTAATGCACGAAAAGTCTCCCCGATGACCCCTGTTTAATTTTCCTTAGGAAAGAGATTATTTGAGCCCCGATGACAGTTGTTATTGTTGTTTTCACTCGCAAAGTATGACGAACGTAAAATAGAAATCCTGCGTTCTTCATAATGCATTAAACATTAAGGATTTTTCCAAATACGATAATACGTAAACCAAATGGGTGGTGCCCAAAACTATGTCAATGAAGTGCGTATGCTCCTTATAATACTTTTGGGCACCTCGAACTTTGTACGCTGTTTCGGGAGAATCTTCGGGTCTGGGGTTCTATTTACGTCATTGTGCTACACACAGGTTCCAACAACACTGCCTGCCAATTCTGGCAGTTCTGCACAGCATGTACGACATGCACTCATGAACTGAACTGAACACAGACATTAAGCCTGACGGAACCTCTAGACTTTAGGTATTGCAAACCATTGAAAGGATGTTTGACCTCAAACTTGGAGTTCCTCGGTTTTTAAATTACTTTTATTTCGTCGCCGTTCCTGTCATGGTTACCCACCCAGGCCTCAGCCCAAGCGCTGTAGTGTCTGGCGATTTAAAATCTCCCTTGTTTTAATCCTCCTTGCTGGGTTTTGCCATTGTGCCGTTAACTCGCCCCACACCATCCTTCGGCCACAGCAACGCGGACTCGGACCCAATCGCCAACCTCGCCCCCCCCCCCCCATACCCAGCTCCATACCAACTCGGCACCACCCCTTACACCCGGTCCTTACAGCGCTTTACTAGCTCGGCAATAGCTTGTTTCGTCCCCCGTGACGTCCCACAAGGCCAACAGTAGGCCCTACTGGGAGCTACTGGGCCCACTTCTCTTTTTGTCGACATCTATATTATTAAATAAAACGCAGACTTTGCATGGGTTAAGCGCCATCTGATTGGGAATTTTATTGCTTTTCTCCCCCCTCCTTGTCCCATCGTGCACTGCCCAGTCCCTCTCCGGCCCACTCATAACTTCGCTTTCACAGCGCGTTGTCGTAATTTTAATTAAACACTTGCTGATTTGCCACGACCGGTATTTTATTACTCTAATGGTGATACGCACGGACCGTGGTGTGAAACGCCATCGTCGTAGCATGTCACGGGGGCGCGCATGCGTTCTCGTGATCCCCCACTCGGTCCAACCCTGTGGGTTCTCAAATATGATCACAGCCAGAGATGGGTAGCAACGTCTGGCTGCTTCACTGAATTCCGCCAAGGAAGGTCCTTATTTGTGCCTTGTTGCTCCAGTAGTGGGCAAGGCCAAGAGATGTTCCATTTCTGTGGTGCTGTACCACTTCTGCAAGGAAACCGTAGATCGGCCAGTTCTGGTTCTCAACCTATTGAGGCATTTGCCATTCCAGCCCATGAGGAGTCAGCTCAAGGGTTGGAAATGCTCACCAGTTTCAATACCATAGCTGTTACTTGGCTTTCTTAAGGCGAACTCTCCTCTTCAAGCTCTGGATTTAAGAGGTTGGCAACAGGTATCTAACCAGACATAGGGTGCTTCACTAGTACTGGCAGCTATATACGCTCTTGCAATGCTCGCTACACTACGAGGGATGTCTGGTGGAGCAATTCCTGCTAGATGTATAAGTTTTCCGTTGTGTTGGACGGGGCAATCCTGTGATAAGCCGGCAGAGGCATTTTAATGCTGATCAAGCTTCTGGCATGGGTTGATCTTTCATACAGGGCAAGCATACTCTGCACATGATAGCACAGGGCAATTAGTGCCGTCGATCTTAGGGTCTGTGGGCGAGCACCCCATCTGTGCCAGTGAGTTTGTTTCAAGATTTATTGCGTGACTACTTTACTCTTCGTCTTCTCGATGTGGGTCTTAATAAGAGAGTGCAGTCCAAAAGTCACTCCGTAGGTTTAGACAGGGTTATCACAGTTCTCCAGGGGTGGTTTTCCATACCAGGTAACTTAAATCTGACGTTTGGCTTCACGATTGCGTAATGGAAAGCACACCCCTGCGTCTTAGATGGATTGCACGTACGTAGGTGGTTTTCCTCAAATAAAGGAGTGTTCATCCAAAGCTTTTGGAGAGTCTCTCTTCAACAACTGTGGAAGTCGGTCATCCTTTGTGGCTAATTTCCAATATCGTCTGCATAAATAAAAACGACAGGTTCCTGCCTCCTATGTTGGTCGTTGGTATAGGTGTTAACAGGAGAGGTGCAAGCAACACGCCCTTGTGGTGACCATTCCTGAGCCTACGCCATCGCTCTTCGCTCCTAGCGAAGAAAGCAAAACCATCCTGGTTTGCCCAGCAATCCTCGGATAAGCTCACTCAAGCGAATGTCTTGGTAATTTCCAGGATCTTATCGAGTAGGCATCTGTGATTAACAGTGTCAATACGCTGCTGAGAGGGTCGACGAACAACAGCTCCGGTTACCCTACCCTTCTCGAAACCATCCTCGAGGTGTTGAGTTAGTTGAGTACTTTGCTTGTTTGTTATTGCCTGGCCGGAAACCTGCTTGTTCTGGTATGAGGTGTTCGTCTTTCCACACGGGTGCAATACGATTGAGCAGAGACGTTCAAAGGCTTGTAGGTATGGGGAGAGTGATATTGGTCTGTAACTCTTTGGGCTTGGATGGACTTTCCCAGGCTTTAAGGAGTGCCATAACATGGGGTGCTTTCCAATCCCCAGATCTTTGGGAACCTGTTAGACTAGGCACATGTAGAGCTCAAGAAGCCATTCCTTTGCTACGTACTGGGCCGAGATTTTTTAGCTGCCGTTGAGAAGTTGTCAAGGCCTACTGCTTTGCCTGGTTGAAGTTTAGCAATACCGGATTCCCAATTCGCCATGTTAAAGGGGCGAGTGAAACCAGGGTCGGCACTACCTCTATGGTCTAGTTTTGATCTTCTTGGGCTTCTTACTGCACTTGCCATTTAAAGCAGTTGGTGGGCAACATTGGTTGGGTGTACAATTGGGCTTGCTGTGGAGGTTTCTGTTGGATCCCCTCGGAGCTTCGACTGGTAACCAGTGCTTTCTTGTGTTATGGGTCATATCGTGGAATTCAATTAAGTAGCCAGGTTTTGATCTTTCCTGGGAGATCCTCCTCCGCAACTTCCCACTTCCTCACATTAGCATGTGTGTTCATCAGGCGACAAGGGAATCAGCTTCAACCATGGTGATATACTATTGATATTCTCTGCATATTTTTTCTGAAATGCTGGATATATTCCCCGTCCTACAGCCTCTGGGTACTATGAATCTCTCCGGGCAGTCTTGTTCCCTATTTTGGGCAAATTTTGTCATAGTTATTGGGTTGTTTTGGAGCAATCCTCTGTTCACGTTCTGATCCAGTCATCAGTGAATCCTTGCCAGTCTGCTTCCTGTAGTTTAAACGCGACGCTAAAAGGCAATTTTGTTTGGTCTTACTGCACGTTGACTTGGATCCCGATTGGTCGATGTTGAGTTAGTGGAACAGGATCCAGAACAGCTTTTGTCTGTCTTTGTTTGTTTCAATTGTCGCCCCATTGGATACTATGGCTGACAATGAAGAAGTGAGTTTTGGTGGAATTCCCAAGGTTGGGTTGATGGTGCTTGAAATCTACTGATGAGGTTTGTAGACGGATGTAACGTATTACGATCTAAGCTCAATGGTGAGGATTTCGATGCTGTCATCAGACATTGATGTTGCTTCTACTACAGTGCCGTTCTCACATACATGCCTTCCCATATTGTCGATGGGTCTCATCGATGGCAAGGACATTCCTGGTATGGTTGGCGATGGTTATTGATTCCTCTGTGGGGTTCCTGCAACTAGGACATCGCAATCGAGATTGTTACACAAATCACAATGATGTTACTTTTTTGCATTGGAAAACCCCCTCCACATTCAATGACGCTATAGTCAAGGCCGACCTTAGAAAAGGCCTCACTGAGATCGAAGTCTGATATGGGTAGACTTATTAGAAATGGATGTTAAAGGAAAACTGGTTTGGTGTTGTAGAGATTGGTTCACTGAATATAAAATTACAGCTACTCTACTAACAGGGGAGACCACAAGATGGTTTCTCCATACTTCGCTCTCCCCCCCGCCCCATACGCCTGAGGAATAGCCATGGATACAGGGGGAAATGTACAAAAGAAACCGGTGTAGAAGTTTTTAAGTGTCCGCCGGATTCAATACAACAACCTAAATGCGAGAAGGAAATACCAAGAAAGCCCAGGACAGAGGGAAATGTAATTTGTAAGAAGGTGTACAGATTTTCATACAGAAAAAAGAGAAAGAAGAAAGAAGGAGAGAGAGAGAGATTAGAGATAGAGAGAAGAGAGAGAGTAGATATGCAAAGAGAGAGAGAGAGAGAGAGGAGTCGGAGAAGAGGAGATATGGTCGAGGGAGAGACGGAATAAGAGAGACAAAACGTATTTTAGAGGTGGTTGCCCCCCCCGCACCCGGCCGTGGAGAGGTATCCGTACAGTAAGAGATCGAGAGAGAGAGAGAGAGCAGACAGACATACAACAGACGAAAGATGTGATCGAGAGAGAAGGGATGAGAGGTAAAACTATAGAAGATAGATAAACAAGAAGCAGAATAATAATGGACAAAGACTAGTGAGAGAGAAGAGGAACTCGCCCTATGATAATCAGAAATAGGGAATAGAAGTGTGTGCCACAGCTGATTCCTTACGGAAAATGACCCACGCTTTTTTTGTAGTGTGTAATTGGTTAAGCGGTCTTTGGGTTACAGTGATGACGAGAGAATAGGGAAAAATGTTGAGGCATATAGAAAGAGTAGAGAGGGAGGAGATGGTCATACAGAAAGAGAGAGAGAGAAAGGGGGGGATAGATGGTTGAGAGAAACGTAATTTGTATAGCGGGGAAATGTGTAGAGAAGGAAGCCAGAGGATGGTAATAAACTGCAGGTTGACGGGAACTTTATCTGGGAGTTTGAGGAGTTTTTTTAACAAACAATTTGGCTATAACAGGAACTATACGGTTTAGACACGGAGAAGTACTTTTTGAGATAGAAAGGTTAACACTGAAGTTATATACGAGATGGGAAATATTACTACAAGGAATTAAAATGGTAAATAAGGCTTTTCACACTGCGCCGGTGATCGGTCGACTTTTGCGATCGATCGCCATTTTTGAAGACTAACGCAGCCGTTTTCTGAATGATAGACGCACCATGCGCATAGCGCCTTAATTACCATGTAAAGTTTGCCAAGAAGGATTAATGAGCTGCTGCTCCTCACGAAATACTTCTTTTTGGAGGCCTTTACGATCGGCGTGGTTGTATTTCTTTTTAAATGCGGATGTTCATGGCCATCTTTTAAATGATATCACTTGTCACCTTGTTTGTTTCCGCACAGAATTGTGAGTTGTCCGTGCAGACATCGAAGATGGATAATGAAATTCAACATGGCGGCTAGACTTCTTACGTAAGTGCATTTAATGGACGAATGTGTGCTGGTAGTTTGGAAGCACAACAGCGATACGTGTGTTCAGAGTTTGCGAAGATTATAATAATTTGGTGGCTGGGTTGGTCTACATATGCGAAGCGATCGCAAAAGTCGATCGATCACCGGCTCAGTGTGAAAAGCCTTATTAACACTTCTGTTTTTCCGCTTTTGGTTCGGGTATGACTGAAAACTACGGGGTAGGTGACGGGAGTAGTTTGAGAAGATGATTAAATGTACGGAAAGTTAGAGGGGATTAATATTGACGTTTCCGTATTTAGAAATGGTAACATACCTGAGCTACATAATATGACGGAAACTAAGGAACTTGAGTTATTAAGTTGTGACTCGGGTAATTTATTACGGGAGTTTTGAGGTGGCCCGGCCGGGGGGGGGGCAATCACATATGAAATGGAATGGGTGTAAGGCTGGCGCTTCGAAACCCAGGGGCATCGGTGACAGGGGACTAAAAAAATAGGGGTCTTTGGTTGAGAGACGCCAAAATGCCCAAATAAGGGGAGACAGTTTGGTAAAAAATGATGTGGTCCTTTGGGTCATTTTCACAGTAATGGCAGTTCTTTAGGTTGACGCCGATGCTGAAAAGCCTGGGTCTTAACAGCCTTACATGCGCGTCCCAGTCCAGATTTGAATTGCCCCCCCCCCGGGGGAGGTGGTGGTACGTCCTTAGTATCAGTGATCGCTTCTGTTTCACAGTGGTCGCTTTCCACTTTCAGTGATCTCTCCCGTTCACCTCAGCTAGCGGGAGCCCCGCGCGAAGCGCGGCCTCCCGCTAGTTACAATTAAATATTGCATTTCCAAAATACTGCTTTGTATTGAATTTTCTTTAATATTGTCCCTATATCTGTTATATGGCGAAACTTTTGCAAAGTAAGGCCTCATTTAACCATAGGGTTTGCGTTGGGATGTATTACTTTAATCTGGTCTGTATACAACGCTGTGGTGTTGGTCCTCTTTGTACATACCCTATGGTATCTGTAATCATTAGGTCTATCATCTGTTTTATTTTTGTTACTGTTTGGTGGATAGACAAATAAATCTGAATCTGAATCTAAATTGGTTTGTGATCACTCGTCGTTTTTTGGCGATGAACTGTGTCATTTATCGCAAAATTACATCCCATCTTACTTCAGCAACTTAATCACAAGGACCTAGCCCCGTCCGTTCGTCCGTGCAAGTCCAAAATCAAGGTGAAGAATCCGTCTTTAACCCGCCTGATAGTTCATCATCCAGGTTGATCATGCCTGGAATTCCTCTTGGCGGACTTGTAGACCTCACAGTCAACTATGATGTGGCGAATAGTTTGTGGGTCTCCCCAATCGCAGTTTGGTGAAATTCTACTCCGCTCTTGTGAAGGAATTTTTTGTACGACCAACGCCAGTTCTGGGTCTTTGAGGTTGACCCATGCTTTCTATCAAGGTCACACGCCTTGGGCTTTGCTAGATGGGCTGTCCAAAACTGCTTTAGGTTCAAGTAGAGGATGACCATTGTCATTGATCCCTCTGTCACTGATCTAGATCTATGATGATCGATAGGGTAACAGTGACTGCAGGTCATGGATTGGGTAGCCAAGTGATTCCGTTCCGTGGAATCCTCTGATCCTCAAAGGGTGTTGGTGGGGGATTAGGCTGCCAGGTTCATCACATTTCTTGGCGGCTTGATCGTCTGAAGTTTCCTCCTAATGTTCTAAATGTTTGCAGGAGTATCCCACAGAATGGGAAGATATTCTACAGGCGGTGCAAAAGGCAACCACTAACAAGTCCATTGCAATCATTTAGACGACATCAATCTTGTGGAATGTACACAGACGGTGACTCATACTGGTGCATCGTAAGTCAGCAGTGGAGTTGTGCAAGGCAACAGTTGATGTATAAGGTGTCAAAAGATCCCCATCCAGTTCCTGCGAGCCTTCTGAGGAGGTTGACACGAGACTGCGTCTTGGCAGCGACTGCCTTGGGTGGTTTTATTGAAAGTAAGGCTGCGGTCCATTTGATGGACGACCAAGGTACTTTCGTGTTGGGTCATGTGACAGTTTTTCTCCATCTAGAGTGATGTTAAGTTCCTTTTGCGCATCGATTTGCGGTGGAAAACAAGCGACGGTCTTGTGGGTTTGCTGATTTTTCAAGTGCCATCGTGGAAGAAATTGCTTACATGATTAGGTCTTTCGGCAACACTGTTTCTAAGGACTCAAAGAATCAGCAGCTATTCCAGTGCGTGTTCTTCTGCTTAGGAGTACTGGGCGAAAATCCCCCTTTGGCATATCTAAGACATAGATGTTGAAGAGGACTGGGTGCCAGGACAAGAACTTGTTGGACACCAATCCGAAGTTTGCGCTTTCTACTACTGCGTTGCCCATTTGAATGTCTTCCAAGAACGAAAGATCTGTCTTGGATGAGCGCATAATGAACTTGACAAGCTTGACATCAGGGAAGATTTGAGTATTCTTGAGGTAAAGACCTCGGTGCCCGACTGTATCGTACGCAGTCAGTTAGGTCTATGAAGATTGCGCCAAACTTCTGCTTCTTCTTGAAGGTGTCTCGATGTCGTAACTAGTCTGCTATCTGATCAGTTGTTGATTTACCTCTTCAAATCCAGCTTGGGTCCGGGGTAAATTTGCCTCGACCGTATCATTGATCCGGCCGAGTATCAGTCGCTCAAACAGCTTTATCGATGGAGATATACGAGATGGGTCTGGTAACTCTTGAGCTATTTGCTGGTTTCTTTCTTGGGCTTCAGGATTGCAATGCCCCTTTGAAGTTTCCATCTGTAGGGAATATTTGATGTTCCGATGCAAGTAGAAAGGAGGAGGTGGAGCCATCGCACAGCTTCGTGTGCCATATTCTTCAAGAATTCTGATGGATGTTGTCATTTGCCAGGAGCTTTCCCATTCTTGAGAACTTTTAATTGCTTCGGTGATCTCATCGTAGGTGAATGTTTGGGACATGGGGCTTGACTGTGGTGAGGTTGTAGACTTTTTAATCTCTTGCATTAAAGTCTGACTCCGAGATTTCGAAATATATTTTTTTGTGAATAATGAAAAATAGTAAACTAAACTAAAGTAGTACCTACAATGCACAAGTCCGAAATTTGAGATGATCGGATTTTCCGTTTTGATGCAGTAAAACTTTATTGTAGTATTACGTCCCATAGGATACTGTGTATAACAAAATTCCTGGATCGGAATTTTATAACAAAGTTGTGATTTTCTATATGAAGGAATTCGATTTAAGCTTAGTCATTCACACATTGATTAGTAATATGACAGCACTATGCATTCCAAAACCCGATTTTTGGAATTGAGGGCGCCCCCCTCAGTAAATCTCTGATCGGCCTTTAACAGCACGATAGTGGGCTTTCGCCTGTTGAGTGTGGTCTTGCCACTTTTCCATTGTTGACAAGTACTGAAGCGATGGAGTTTGCAGAGACATGACACGCTTAGCTGGACGCTACACACAACCGGTGGGCTTGTTATGGTGTTCCAGGGCCTCGCAGCTTGAGTGGGTAAAGTTGATTTTTTTTTATATCTCCTCCTCCCATATGGTACGTCTCTTTTAGCAAAGCCAATCCAGTAGCTGTTTGCCCTTTGCTATTTTCTCTCAGTAATCGCAGTTGTATTACAATACACTTTGTATACTCGTCGCATTCCTTGTTCCCAACAGGGGGGTGTAGGGATTCCCTTCTTCTGCCTCTTGAATGGAAGTTTAGCTGCTTGGTGGAGTCATTGAGCAGAAGTCAGAATATGCAATTCGTTGATGTTAGATAGCGTGTCTGGCAAGCGTGGATGACATTCGCGTGTGAGTTCTTTGAACTTGGACCAGTTTGGCTTTCGAAATTCATCTCTTCTGTAGAGACTGGAGATCGTGACCTTGATGTCACTGGTGACTAAGATAGGGCAATGACTTGATCTAGGAAATCTAGGAGGACCGTTCTGGAACAGCGAGATCGAATGTCGCTGGTGACTGTTGACATGTCGGGACAGGTCCAATGTCCCATGACTGCTTGAATAGAAAGTAGGTGGATCCTTACTATCAAAAACAATCATTTGGAGGTCCTGTGTCTTCAATCCATTCATCGCATCTTGTTCAATGTTGGATGTATCCCCCTGCTGTATTTCTACAGTTGAAATCTCCGCAGACGAAGATCTCCGCTGAACTCTGGAAGGGAGTTGCAG
Organism: Ophioderma brevispina; assembly: GCA_023653785.1. Lineage (NCBI taxonomy): Eukaryota > Metazoa > Echinodermata > Ophiuroidea > Amphilepidida > Ophiodermatidae > Ophioderma > Ophioderma brevispina. The sequence goes on from JAMKCH010083150.1 coordinate 24,932, forward strand.
TCTGCCTCAGCTGCTGGTGGCTTATAGATGTTGGTGAAGTGGGTTCCCTTGCTTCAACTGTTTCCCACTGGAATCGGCGAATTCATTGAAGATTGCAGGGTTGAATCTCACTTTGTAATGCCTTGATTCACATAGGAAGCGAATCCCATGCCTTGTTTGTGCGGAATGAAGGCAAATAAGGTCAACCTTCGTTTGCAGCTTCTCTTCAGATTCGCATGAGTTTTCGTGGAGGAGGAGGATATTCACTCCGATCTCCCTGGAGAGCTGTAAGTTGATGTCACGCTTAGCATGCAGCCGCCTAGAATTGAAGGTGGGTCTTCAAGATGTTCACTGTGGGGTTTTAAAACACGATGTTTGGACTTAGTTGTTAATCAGTTAGGCCACAACAGGTGAATGTGACATTAACATGGCCGCCGCGAGAAGGCTTCAAAGACCTGGGAGATGGGAGCAGCTCTTGCAGATGTAATTTAAACCAGACAAATGCAATGCTATTCGTTAACAAACAAGAGAAATATTATTGTCAGCTCATGTCTTAGTCCCTATCTGGTCATGTTTTCAAGTTGGAAGTAGGTAAAAGAAGCCATAAATATCTAGGCGTCTACCTATCATCGGACATAGACGGAAGGTTCAATTTGCCAAGCTATCCGATTTCGCCTAAGACGCAATTTGAGCAATGCACCTCGTAAAGTCAAACTTCAAGCCTACAAGACTTTGGTACGTCCACGGCGTTGATTGCGGATCTGTGGTTGGACCCTTTCACCAATTAATAGTAAACTCAATATTGATATTGTCCAGTGAAGAGCAGCTCGGTTAACAAACAGCTATAGATGGAATGACACACCATCTGCCACAGCCCTTCTTCGTGAACTTGACCTACAGACTTCGGAAAAAACCCGACTTATTCAACGCCTCACCAACTTTCACAAAATTATTCACAACCGGATTGATGTAAAACTTCCTCCTATCTATATCAAACGTTCAAAGTTAAATTACTTCCAAGTGCCATTCACCAGCATCAAGGCATTTAAAACACTTAACTGCATAAGGGATTTGCACTTCCGTTAGTGCACCACGTGTTAGAAGGCTTCAATGACATCAACAATAAAAATTAAAAATAAAAACTGAAAAATTTTGTTCATTATTTAAGAAAACTAGGGGCAAAACCCCGGGGCAAACATTAAATTTAATGTGCGAAAAAACACTAATTCGTTTCTGAATTTCCTACGGCATTGATTCACTTAGACTTCTGCTGATTTCTGTTGATTTAGACCTACAGCGGAAACTTAGACGCAAACATGGAGAAAAATAGCTACATTGAATAACGCATATAATAAATCAATCAACGAGTGAAACTAACTAGAACTCAGCTAAATTTTGCAAAAAAGCGAACATATAAGGAAAAATTTAGAAGTGGGAAATAGTAAAAAAATGGAAACTGCAGAATTGGCAAGGTCCATTCCTACCCAATTTTGTTTTTATTTTTTGTTTTTTCATTTATATTTTTGTTTTGTTTTGTTTGTTTTGTGTTTTGCCTGTTTTGATTTTGTCTTTAGCTGCACTGTTTGAAATCCTACTTTTATTTTACTGTCAACAATTCTGCCAAAACTCCTGTAAAAATCACAGTAAAATAAATTAAGCTGCAATTTTGTTGCGGTGTACTAAACACATAAGGAATATCTAGTGAAACATGAATAAAAAACGAGGTGCTAGGATCACGAAATACACCTTTAAAAAACTTATAGATTATAGATTATTTCAAACTTGATACAAGTATTAAAGTCGATATGAATTATGTTTTATGCCTGTTTTGATTTATTTGATTGCATTGTTTTCAAATTCATTTGTTTTTTCTTGTGGATTGCGTTTAGATTGTTTTCCCTTTCATTCATTTACTGCATGTTTTCTTTAAATCTGCTTTTCGTCTTTTTCTTTTGTGTGTGTTTAGTGCGTGTTTCTTTCGAAACTTGCCCTGTACATTTGTTAACCATTTCAATTTACTTCGCCTTTTGCTTGTTTGCCTGTAAGTGTGCATTTTAATTTGAATTGATTCTTTTTATTAAAGGTACAACGAGAAATTCCACGTAACAGGTGTCCCTAAAAAATGAAAATTATGATTTTTCACTGTTGTAAAGCTTTCTATCAAAATATCCCCATCTGATGAAAGGATTAAGCTGAGAATTATTTCTTTGGTGCAAAAATGGTGAATTTCTAATTTCCCCTATATATAGGAGCAAATAGGAAATATATAAGCATATAAAAAAAAATGTTTGTTTCCACTTTAAGACATTTCTGTACCAAAATACAAGGTAAGAAATCTTTTGAGTATCTAATCTATATGAATCACTGCATATGGCACCTTACATGGATACCTCAAAATCTCTCGTTGAAACCTTTAATTTTTCCTGCCGGGCCATGCATGAGGCTTGCCGAACGCTCACCCGTCAAAACTGTATTAAAAGGATACGCCATTATTGCGTTTTTGACATACCACGGG
>JAMKCH010083152.1:0-54556 GCA_023653785.1 Ophioderma brevispina
TCGTATTGAAAATCAGGTGTGCCAAAATATAGGTAAAATGGGGTCGTTTCATGTTTTTCGTATCTATATAGGTTCATTGAAATTCTTTTGTCTGTGATATCACAAGGCATTCGTATCAATTTTGCTTCTTTCAGTGGATTGCAACAAAACCCATATACTAAGGACATGAACCGTTTAAAAATGAGGTTTCATAAGAGGAGTTGAAGAGCCCAATTGCTGGGAGATGAAGATTTGTTAGTTATGATGAAACAATTACATAACAGCTTGGGTTAGATATTTAAATTGAAATCGTGTTTGTTAGTGTTTCTAGTATAATAAGTATACGTCGTGTATCAAAACTGATAAGGATTGGTATCCAGTCTCCTCCTGTGGTTGTGTGGCTGATCTGTGGGGTGCTGTTAGTTGAAAATGAGAAACAAACTGAGTAAGGGAGATAGAGAGAGACGGCGAGGAGAGGAGAGCGAAGGAGAGGAGAGAAAGAGATAAATGAGAGAGAGAAGGGAAGGGAGAGGAGAATTTTATTAGAAAATACAGCAAGTATAAACTACAATCCCATGATGGGGAATTGTAAAATTTTGACAAATTAAGCCATAATTATACTCTGTCCAGAGTTGGAGTTATGAAGGTACAAACTGTTCCAGCGCAACGTAGGTAAAGCCCAAGCGCACTGCAATGAATAAGGCCGCACTGGGTCTACGGTGCTTTGTCACGTCATACTTCAAAATAGACAAGTATAGTCATTCCCAAATTTAAAATGATGCTCTCTCTCAATTGCATCATATCAGTAATATTAAATGTGTTTTATTTTTGTGAAATGAACACTGATGAACAAGCCTGTTAAAGCTACATCAAAATTGCCATTTTTACATTTCACAATGTCGTTAAAGGTGCAACAAACAAGAGATTTCAAGTCATCCATATGTTCTGTTCATATGTGGTTGTTTTTCATATAGATAGACACTCAAATAGATTCCATACCTTTATCGGGCTACAGAAATAACTTAAATGAAACAAAAGGTGATTGTTCATATGCTTATATTGCAATAGACAACATATGCTGAAATTCCTATTTGCTCCATAGGAAATGAGGATTCCACCCGAAGGTGTGTTACCAAAGAAGAAAACAGTGTTCAGCTTATCCGTTCAAATGGGACATTGATAGAAAGCCTTCCAGAGTGCAAAAATAGAATTTTCACATTTTTTTTTAAGGATACCGTTATTCGAAATCTTCGTTGCACCTTTAATATTGAACTCTCGGAATGAAAAATCGCTCATATGTAGAAAACTGTGCTGTCTCAGCGTGGCCTTTAATTACTACAACAAATTTCATTCTGTTAAATAACTCAACTTCAACAAATATTGAAAGCCTGTGCCGCGTACAACACAGTGTGGCTTAAGACACTAAATTCAACACAAATGCACATTTTAAGAGTGGCGCTTGTGTACAGTGTGGCTTATATTCAGGGAATTACAGTTACTTACCAGGGTTTTCTGCTTGACATCAGGCGACTAGCAGAGAAAATGGTTGGCTCATGTCAATGGCTTGGATGTGTTAACTTCAATGGTAACTCCAATGATGGTTCTCTGTGGAACAAAAGTGAAGGAATATGACTGGTGGTTGATGTGGATGTGACCACAGTTAGAGCATAATTGGTGCTGACTGAAATCCCTTTTATTCTATAGATGAGGTGACAGGTGACGGTCTAACGCCGCGGCAACAAACAAAGCCAACTGCCCGGCAGTATGAGTGAGAACCTGCAGGGCTTGTGCTTTTTAAAATTCGCGCTCAATCAGGCGTGAAAGGCTATGAATACTGTAGCTGTATGGGCATATTCTTCGAACCTCTAACATGTCAGTAGACCAGGTGCTAGCTTGTGTTGTAAACATTGATGTCACATCATCTATAACAAAGCTAGACAAAAGAAAAAGCATATTCATCTTTTAGCTCTTTCCATGTGTTTCAAAGATACAAAAAATTTACAGGTGGATGCTGTTTGTTAATGTAGGGCTTATTTCGGAAAATCAACCAAAATTAGAAGCTAAAGATAGGTAAAGGTTAAGGGATGGGTTATTTAATTCTCAAATGCTATGTTATATTACAATGCATGAAGAGTGATGAAACAATTTCACATATCTACAGATAGAGTGCATTGTTTTTAATTAAGTGACTGGTCTTTGCATTCACTGCACATTAATCATATCATGCATCTTGATGTGACCGTTTGAAAACCTCTGGGCCCGATATTTAATCACAATTCTATTGCCGCCTGCAGTTAGCTTGACATGCCGCAGACATCGTCTATACGATGAGATTGTTTGCGATACTATACGAGTGTCCCAGATAAAAAAATTATCCTAATAGTGCCCCCAATTTCAGGTTTTTGTTTAACAGACATATCAGTGTTTCACTCGAAAGAGTCAAAAATTTGGTGAAAATTGCCAAAGTAATAGCTTAAAAGTGAAGAATCAATAAGTCTCTATAATACTCATTAATTATTTATTCCACATGAAGAATTGCAGAAAAGGAAAGAAAAACGCATCTTCAAAGATATGATCTCCATTCAATTGTGTGTGGTAGTAAGTGTCCGTACGGACAGTACTGACTAAAATATGTAGTCTGTTTGCTTATTAGGTTGTTTCTGGTTATTATCATTTGCGGGTAGGGTGGGTACCCGTAAATGTACAGTTGCAAAAATTGATTTTTAAAAAAAGAAAAATTTTTTATTTTATGATTAGCAAATCACTGTAGTGCCTTTAAACATTATGCCAAAGAATGTTTACATTTATTTGCAAAGTATACATCCGTAGTTTCCTAAGAGCAATCCCATTTGATTGAGCCTTAAGTTGTAACAAGGTTTATGTCCCATTTCAATAAAATCATTGTGTTTGTCACGGCAAACGCATATAGATAATCTTTTGCACTCAAAAGTGGGAGAGCTTAAACATCAATTGTTAAATTAGCATAATCAGGATAAAAATGCAGTGATCCTTGGATATGCATTATTAAGTTTAAGTGTGATATATTCGAGCATAATTTCTTAAGCTTTGCAATGTAAAATTTGTATTAATCAAATTTGTAACAAGTTTTAAAGAGGGCTTGAATATCACTTACCCAAACATTTAAATATGTAAGGAGATGTGCATAAAGACAGCCTATCTGTGTATTACAAGTGGAAAAACAGCAATTCTGTTTTCAGTGACCACAGCTCATTCATTTGGGACCCAAATTAAAGGGGTTCCGATTGTGCATATCATGTTCTTCCCCCTTGATATGAGAGCCTGGCACTTGTTACACACTGACAATCAAGTACCGTGGGAAACCCAACTTGACGTTTGATGCTAGACGCGATATTGCATAGTGACCACGCCATATTCACTACCTGTGCTAAGTGATGGTTAACACTTAAAATGGTAAGTTTTATCTGGCTCTTGAGAAAAGAAATGATTGGAAAGCGAGATGAAATTCAGGAAAACAATGAGAAAAATACAAGCCTTGCACCTGATATCAAATTGATACTACTTCCAGGTAAATCGGGGGGGGGGGGGCCGGGGGGGCAAAGCGATCAGAACAAGCACCTTTAAATGAGGTGTGCTCTTTTAAAAAGCTAATGAAATTGAATAATCTAGCATTAATGTTTTTTAAAAAAGGACCTGAAATTGGGGGCACATTTAGGATTTTTTTGATACTTACGTAACGCTACACCTGCCATGACAGTTTCACCTTTGCTCTATATTCAACTATTATTCCGAGATTTCTTGTTTTAACATTATCCAATCTGCAGGAGAAAAAAACGAGAAACAAAAATTCACTAAATATTTACAAAACTGAGGTCATTATGAAGAAAGAAAAAACAATTTATAATAATTTAACATATGAGTGATTGATAATCTTTCTAGGGAGCAAGGAAAAAACAGTTATGCCCAAAATTGATTCATCAAACTTAAATGCAAACTAGCAAGATAAAGCCATGTAAATTGATCACAAGAGAGTCCCTTGATAGGTCATCTGAAGTACCTAAAGGGGGACGGACGATTTGATAAAGTTTCATCTTGATAGTAATGGCCTTCACCTCATAAAAACCCCGTCTGTAAAAGTTTCGCGCCGATATTTTCAATCCGTTTTGCTGTGAGAGCTCGAAACGAAAACGTGATTTTGTAAGCCCAATTGAGTACTGTGTAAAAATAATATGGGTGACCAAAAGGAGATACATGTTGCTATAACTTCCAAACCACACATCCTCTATCCCTAAGGATTTGCACAAGGTGAATGAGAAAAATAATAGCTTTATTCTGATATCAAATATTTTGACCAACTTTCGGTAAATCTGGGTTTCTGGGGACCGAGGCTATTAGCAATCGGGGCCATGGCCATTTAAGAAACAATACTTCTATTTTAGTGCAAACAAATACTGAAATAAAGGAGTCTGGTATATACTGTATAGTTTTGTTAAATGTAATAAATTTTAGAGTGACTCTGTATTTGAGTTAGCTTCTCTGCCACTCTAAAAAACCTGCATTTTAAACTTGCTCAATTGTGATGCTCCATAACTAAAAATGGGGTATTTATGCAAGATTTTTCTCAGTGCCCCACATAGTACAGTTTGTTATGCATTTACTGGACCCACTGATGACTACTTTTGATATTTTTTTGTGTGTAGAAATGACCTACCTTGAAAACTTCAACTTCTCAAAAACAAATCCTGCAGGACTTTCAAACAAATTTGAACAGATAAATACAGCAATATATTTAACTAATGGTGGATCTGCTTAGCGAATGGGTGTCTTATTAATATGTGTATTTTGTTATAAACATGTGTAAATCATAATACTTAAAACTGGCACCTGTTATATGTTACGCCCAACAAAAATATGTTTGTTTAGCAGAACAAAAAAGTAGAGACTGCCCCAAATTTGTAAAAAAAATCTGCAAGCTTGATTTTTCACAAAATTTTGGCCATGGAAAATTTGAGTGTGTTTTCTACTGAAAACATATTAGTCTGCTTGTAATTGTTCCCAGTGATGAATTTAGCACCCCACTTATTGTTACTTTCAAACATGAAAACCTTGCAATTTATGGGTTGATTTTTATGTGAACTACCCACAAATGTGATTGATTTGATACGAAAAATGTCCAATACACATTTGTTTTACCAGCTACTGTGAAAGCCCTCTCAAATTTATTTCTGCAGTAATATAGAATTCTTTTACACAAAGCAATCAAGGGCAATGCATTTTTATTTTTCTATACTGCCAAAAAGCTCTAAAAAAAAAAAACCTCAAAATCCCTAAAAAAGCAAATTGTTCCTATTTGTCATTGAATTGATATGGACCCACCATGCACTGACATTGAAATTCGGTGTATTGTATCACTTAGATTAAAGCACAGCTATTGAGTCTGGGCTAAATGTCAAAAAAAACTAAAACCATTAGCATGAACAAAATAAGTGCAGCTGTAACCCACGGCCATGCATAGCCAATGAGAGAAGCGTGGCCAGAAACTTCCAAATCCCCATAGCTTGGGGAGTTGGCAGACATTTATCTCGAGAGAGGTGTAGTGTTTTTCCCACAATGCAGTTTCTTACAATACAATTTTTTTGCACTGGGGTCAACGACTTTATGTAACAGAAAGTACGTAATTGCAAAAATTGATGGAAGACATACATTGTGGGAGAACACACCTCCTCCTCATCGCGAGTACAAAAAATCTGTAGACAGAAAAAAATCGGTAGCTGAAACGTAATTCTAAAGTGCTGCAAATGTGGCATTAAGGAGGGTGGGTTTTGGTTGATAAGATACATGGGTCAATTTTTAAAGTTGCTTTGATTTAGATAAAAATGGTGGAAATTATTGATGGACCTCATAGTTGAAACAGAGTTTCCAAATAAAGCCCTAGCCAGGGACCTTAAATTAAAATCGGGATATGCCACTGGATCAAGACAGTGGAGACTGTGCTAGGTGCCCTGAAGATCGGTAGTTGTACGTTGCACTGTTTTAAAGGATTTAGACTTGTTCAAATTACGCAGTAATTGTTTAAATACAATATCTAATCAAACCCCTACAGGCGACTAAAATAATTGTTCATTGTATAATAGATGCCCTAAACAATTCCAACAATGTTCTACACATTTACACAGTACAAAAAGTAATTATTTAAAGCATGAAAGATGATCAACGAAAGCTTTAAGAACAAAACTGCAGCAATAAGCCATGACTTCAACTAGACTACATGCTAACCATACGTCATCTACGTATCTGCATAAAATTTGTGCCTCGGGGAAATCGCCTCTTTGGGGGCACTATTACCTCAAATCATCTATGGGCATTTTGTACACGGTTTCACCCACCTGCCCTATCCCTCTTCAGTCCTACCACCATTCATACCACATTCCTGATTGGCTAAAATAATCACATCATTTCCATTACGACCAATAAGCAAATTGTACTCATATGGTTAAATCATGCCTAATGACTCCACACTACTCCAAAATGATTGAAGCTTAGCTAACGGCACACAAGTACCTTATCTACCACGTTATTTGCTTAAGCCCACTAAGTAGCATTTTGCTTGCGATCTTTGCCAAAACCTTAGTGGTATTTACACAGTGAATACAGCGTTTATTTACATTGATGAAGAGGCCAGATTAGTATCTTCGTTCTTGAGTTGTCCGTCTAAAGCCAAGCCTCGCTTGTCTCGGTTGTTGGCCAGTAGTGGCGTTAAGTAATAGACCCTACAGAAGGTTGAACTGCGTGGAACATCAATGCTGGAAAGACAAACAAAAAAATCAGTAATTAGCTATCATTGTTGTGGTTAGAGGGTCATAATAGAATTTGCACTTATCAGAGGATTACCATTTTGGATTATCTGTTTTTAAGACACAAATATGGTCAGGCGGTGGCGGCCAAGCCTCATTCATTATAGCAACTCACCAAAAATGTCAAAAGAAATTACAGCAATACTGAGTGCAAACCACAAACCAATTTAGGTGCTTTGATGTGGGGCGGTCATGGGTGTTCCCATGACCCACATACGACCTCGTCCTCGTTCGTTATTCATACAAAAAAAATTCAGAAATAACCCTTCCAGTGGAGTTGATTCTTCAACTCCAACGGTTTTGGAATAAGAAAATATTCCTTGACAACATATAAAAAATTCAGAATTTTTCCCATGAAGATTTAGCTTTTTTTTTTTTTTTTTTTTTTTTCTACGTGTTAAAACCAATGCGCGAGTCTGAAATTGGTTTCTTTGCCGCCATCCACCTGAAATATGGTTTGATAACACTATACTTATTTGGATTGGCTCATAATTCTTGGACAGTTTTAGAACGCGTATGCCCGCTTCCCCTCCCCGGCCAAAACGGTGTAACCATCATGTGCACGTAGACGCAGTATGCACAACGATCAACGCGCACGTTTGTTATGTATAAGAAATTATGGCCCACAGTATAACAATTTTTTTCAAGTATTTCAGAGATCTTTGAATTGTCAAATCTAATGCAAAACATTTTAAAGCATTTCTTTTTTAATTTTTCTCAAAACAAACATCAAACGTACACACTTTAGGCTTGGGTGTTTAGATTCAATTTATTTTATGGACATCCGACATCTAAATAAAAGACAAAAGGCATTTGGAAATGGATAAATGTTAGGCTACACAGGAAAGTGATTTTGATGGGTCTTATGGATTTTCTTGCAAGAACATTTTTTGAATTAAAAGTCAAAAACTATTTGAAAGCAAAAAACAAGGCGGTTCTCGAACCATGCATCTTGCCCCTCATCGCGATCAAAAAATGTTTAACAATTAGCACATGTATCACTTCAGAATGCGATGATTACAGAATGCCCCTTTAATCCACGTACATGACCATTGACCCCAATCTGTGTACATCTCATGGGGATTGGGTCAGTGCTTATACCGGCCATGTGTGGTGATCGTAGCATTTGATTTGTGGAAGAAAAACAAATTTTCAAAGAATGCCCCTTTAATCTGCCCACAGGACATCTCACCCGAATTGGAGTACACCTCATATGGGGCTTGGGTCAGTACTTATACTGACAAAGTTTGGTGATTGTAGAATTTGATTTGTGGCTGAAAAAGGAAATGATATATTTTCAAAGAATACCCCTTTAATTGGCCTACATGACGTATCACCCCAATTGGAATACACTGCATATGAACCTTGGGCCAATGGTTCTTCTGACCAAGTTCGGTTGCAATTGGACCAAGCGTTTGGACAAGAGTAACAAATTACAAAACTTGAACCAAACAAAACTTAAACCATAATGACCAGACATAAAATCAGCGTTCCTCAAAGATAAAATAGAGTAACACACGCCTACATATAGCTGCCAATCAGATAAAATGTTAGTAAAATATGCAGAGTGCATTGATGGTATCTAATATGCACGCTGTGTAACATGCGTAGTGTTTTTATTTATGTGCGTGTTTCCTTGGAGGTGGATGCATTTATTACATTTTTCATATTTTCCTGGCAATTTTAGGGACAATTTTGTTATAAAGTGGTGAAATTGCAAGGTTTCTGTCATGTATTAATTAGGGTAAAACCTGCATATTACTTGTTGCTCGATATATTAGTCCAATTGTGTGCATGCACTTGTGTGCTGAATGGCGATTGCTTGTCCAATGCACTTGCTTTGTGGCTCATGCATTAGACCACCAACATCTCAGCGTGCGTGCACTGGCTTGTCCAATTTCTCTCCTGACAAGTCTTCTTGCGTATGACAGTGAACAAAAGTATTAAATTTCAAAACCACCGTGAATCCGCCATTCCTTGGTGGTGCCATCAATTTCCATTAGACCTAAGTAATACACAATTTATAACCTGTATCTAAATGGTGTGCTCTAATCCCAACTTTTATTGATTCCTGAATCCAACCTCACATATATTATATCTTTCTGATACAAAAAGAAAAAACATAAAACATTAAAATCTTAGTGCTCCCTCCAGCTACAGCTGGTGGCCCACAAAAATCTACTAGAAAATCAGTGCAATAAACACATTAGCACATGAGGTTTACCAAGGTTCCTTATCGCAAAAAAAAAATAAAAATAGGGACAGCAGTGCCAAATAGGTCGTCCAATTGTGTGGTCAAAGAATAAGTGTAGAGCAGCATGATGACCCTAAGTGACCCCTGAATGACCTTTGATCTCCTAATCTGTGATCCTTCATAAGACCCCTTGTCTCAATGTATAAACATACCACTTATGAACTTGATCCATCACTGCACTTTATCTAAATATTTTAACCCCCCCCCAAAAAAAACCCGGCAAAAGTGTATACCACATGACAAGGTTTGACCCTAAAATGAGTGACCCCTAAATGAACTTTGACCTCATCTGTTACCTTGTCTCGATGTGTAAGCATACAAAGTATGGACTTGATCCATCACTGTACTAAACAGCTAGACAACATTTTGAACAAAAGTGTATACAAAAAGTTTTTTTATGTCGGGCATATCTTGGCATTAACAGCTGTAATCAAGGAGATTATGCTGACAACCGGGCACCGCAGATAGCACGCCAGGGTTTGCAGGACAGTCCATTGTTCTCCGACAACAGGGAGTTCACCTATCAGAACAGACTGTAGTGATGTCTTTGTCATGGCTCATCTGCCATGCGTCTTTCAGATACAACCATGGGAAGAGCGGATAATTGATTTTTCACAGTCCTACTGAAATTTAAACCTAGGACCTTCTGTACCAGGGGCAAAGACCTTAACCACTGTGCCACGCTCCTTCCCACACACACACACATACATCAATCATACTGCCATAAGATCTTTCCGATTACATTGGACGACAGGGTTCACATTAGTGTGCGTTTTTGTGTCTATGACGCACTTTTCCAAAGGTAGACGCACTTTGGTCTAAATAGAGTAAAATTTTGCGTCCACATAGGACGCAAAAAAATGGCCACTTAAAACTACACAAATCACAGAGTTTGCTCTGGCACATGGTCACAATATTGTATCATTTTTCACTCAAACAAATAATTATTCTGTTAGTATTAAATCATGTGCAAATTGTGAAATATAATAAGTTTAATTTGACCAGTATTTAACGTCTTTTTAAAGTTGCCTACCGTCCCAAAGGGTATCATGGTACTCTTCCAAATTCTTTGGAGTTTAAAAGGGGTCGCAGAGTACTTACTTTTCAATATCCTAGTCTAGGTTTGGAATTGGTGTTTTGGATTGTTCTGCATTAGTAGTGTAAAAAAAAACCAAAGCATTCTAACAGTGCTCAAACCTTTAAAACTGACCACTCATGTAATTGAAGTAGAACGCACTTTTTTCAACCTCAAGGAACCAATTTGCGTCCAAAGTAAGACGCCACTATTTTCAAAACCTAGTGTGAACCCTGTTGGAGACGACCTGAAAAAAAAAACATGCTGTAAAATAACATTTCTTGGTTCAAATCCCATTAATGTGACCCTTGACTCACCTTTCATCTACTGAAGCAACTGGGCACTTGTAAACTCGCTGTGGAGAAGAGACAAATACAGGCGATCTGCTGCACCTTGATTTTGATGCCTTTGACTCTCCTTATTTGAGTTGTTGGTAATTGGACATTCACAATGTATATTCCAAAAACCCATGATAGTAACATCTGAAAAAAGACAAAGGTATAAAACGAATCATCAGTTATAAAAAGAAACTACTTAAATGCTTGGCAGGTTTGAGATATTCCATTCAATCCTAAAAAGATTCAAATAGATTGATTTTTGTCCAAGTTTATGAAGTAAAGTTTGTCAGCGTATTTCTTACAAATAGCTACCTAGGAAGGGGAACAAAGAGGAGGAAGGCAGAAAAGAATGACGGAGAGATGATTATCTCATACGTGGAAACTTCCACTTGGAGTAGGATAGCTGGCAGAGAATGGACGCATTATTAAGGGTCTCTGTCAGCATAAAAACAGGAAAAATTTAGACGAAAAAAAGAAAGTTAAAGGCAAATATGAATGTTGACATGTTTATGAAGTAAACTAGCAAATGTTATTATGTTTTGGAAAGTGAAGAGCAAACAGGTTGAGTCCGTCCATGTTTATAAACAAAAGTGCAATGGACCCCTTTTGCCATGTTTAGACCTAAAGAGGGCAATAGAGTATTTTTATTCATTTATGAACTTGAAATAAGCACTCTAGATTAATTTGTATCCTTGTTCATGAACTGAATGAAAAAGAGCAAATAGATGATATTGGCCATTATTTATGAAACTAAAAGAGCAATTGATTAATTTTTGTCCATGTTTCGAAGGACAAAGGCCCACTTGCTTTATTTTTGTCATTTATAAGTAATGGATAGAAAATAGATTCATTTTCATCAATGTTTATGGACTACTAAAAAGAGCACTTTAGAGCAACTATCCCAAGTTTTAGAATGGGAAAGAGAACAGGATGTTTGATAGCATCTGAGGCAATTATGACATAACATTCCACACCGTGTATGTTATCTACACATGGCTTTGCATTTATGGCCACATGCATACATAATTACACTGCATGAGTGATAGGATTCTTTGATCAGTAGAAGATAGAAGCTGCCACAGTAGTACCATCATATCTATCAAATTATACATGATAAATACCTTGATTCATAAACCGTTTTGAAAATGATGGAGACCATTAATTTTAGACCAAAGCCATTTTTATGTCTATGGTGCCACAGTGGTTAAAACCTTAAAATTGTAAAAGGCACAGAAGCCGACTCCTCAAATATTTCAAAATATAATTTGTGCACTAATTAAAATAGTCAATAAAAATATAAGAAAGTCAACCCAAACTGACTTAATTACAAAATTCTTAAAAAAAAAAAAGTGGGGTTTTTTTTGTTTTCATTTTGAACTAGGAAAACATTTATGTGTAGTATAGCATTCCATAGGATAATGTGTGTAATAAAAATGTCAGTCTGGAATTTTATTATAAGTTGTGATTTTATATGAAGGAATCGCTTTGAGCTTTACATTATCACATATCTAGAGATGTAGACAAGCATTTATTGGTATTTGGAAAGAAAAGGCATGATAATTCTTCGCATTATATGAGGTGCTAGAAACTTGAGGGTGGCAACTGGCAAGCTGAGGATATCTGTAAGTCAGCCTTTACGTTTTGGTGTGGGCCTTGCACCACATTATTTCGCTCAGTGATAATAACCCTGTCTGGTAAAAATCAACATCTCAGCAACACATAGTGAGCAAAAAAAAGTTTTAATTTCCCCAAGAACAGCTCACTGTTTTTTTTTTGTTTTGTTTTTTGTTGCACAGCATTGTATTTAGAAAAGCACCCCTGGTTTTGTAAACATTATTCATGATACCCAGAACATACCAGGCAGCTGATGTTAACCTGTATACAAATACATCTCACTAAAACCCTGCCCTTGGGGGATGAGTTTGTAGCTCATAAAGCAACCTGGAAAGAAGCCTATTCCATATCCGGATCTTAATCCCTTACATGAAACAAAAGCTTCCCTGGTCAACACATAGTATACTGTTAACGAGGATGAGCACACAACAGCTGGATATTTTTTGGTAACAGAACCACGCGTACATGAGACAGGTGCTTCACAATGCATACAATATTATTTCCCAGTACTCGTCTGGCTAGACATGTAAATATAACCAGGGAAAAGCAGTGTTTTGGTTTTACTGTGTGGTATGGAACTCTTTGCTGTCATTTGACTTGTTTGGCTTTAAAAAATCCAATATTTAAATACTGGTGTCTAGAATTTTTCCGGAATCTTATTCCTTTACTCCATGATGTGCATTGTTGAAGGGCAACACTAATAAAGAAATATTTCCAATTTACACTAATATACAATTTCCAATCACATTTACATCATAGCTGTTTGAAAGTCTCATTTATTATGACAAAACCAGAATAAAACAAAAAATATCAACGGCGACAGTTTTGTCAACCGATTTAGATTAGTTATTCCATTGACTATCCTGTGCAAATTCTGTGCAAATGGGCTATGTTAGGAGCATCCATACCATGGATACACGCAACCCCAGAAATCCTGACACCACCACAAGCCATTACCAATGACTTGTGGAAATGCAAAGAAGATGATCCTATGTAAATTATATGAAATTCTTATGGGCAGGCTTTAGTAAGCAAACATGCAATACCATTGGTTGTTGCCTGTCTAATATGAGATGATATTAGTGCATTATCGCGCAAGTGTAAGCAGCTAGTATGGATTGGATAATTTTTGCCAGTGGCAGAATATTTTTGCCTTTTTAACCAATATTATTAAATTAAATATTTTTGATGATTAAAACAACCAAAACAAGTAAGAATGAGAATAAAAGATAGGATTTGTTGTTTTGCTTTTCTAATATTGTGTCATATTAGATGGGCAGTCCAATATTTTTATCGTAGTTGCGCCGGCATCCACTACTTAAAATATTGGACTGCCCATCCAATATAACACAATATTAGACATGCAAAACAACAAATCATATCATTTCTTCGCTAATTTCATTACAGGCATATGATTTTTCTTGAAAATCTAGTTTTACACAGATCTCTAAGGAGAATGGGCATATAGAGGGCACTATAACATACAAATCATGATCTTTGCAGGCCTATATGGTAAGATTCTCACAATGGATTTTTTCAAATTTTTACAAAGGCAATAGCGCTTGCATGTTGCTACTTCAGTTGTCAAACTTGTGTTGCCACTGCTTAAAATTGTTCTGAAAACAAAAGAGAGAATTCGCATGGGGTCAAACAGCTGTGTTATATTGAGGGCAATTTTGATGTTCAAGGAGTCCAGCCCAGAAAAAGTCAAACATACAGAAATGAACACCCACTACAATCACTTCCACTTGACAATTGATGTCCAGAATGTAGTAACTTTAGATTTTTCTAATAGAAGAGTAAAAACTGCATAACCTACACACAGCTGTAACATAATTTGGTGCAGAAAGTCTCTATATGTGGCTAAATAAAATACACCCATAATTCACTGTTCCTAAGTATGATTTTTCTCTCCGTTTCCCTTTAAACGGTGATGCACCCACAGTTGTCGCGCACTACTTCCAAAAGCTCGCTGCACACGACCCGTGTCAAGACACAGCTGTTCGTCATGCTTTTCATTGTGTGATGCATTCATCTGATACTGTGTACGTGTCCGTAGAGGATTCAACAAGAGAATATTGTATAGCGGGATATTTTGTGTGGTTAATTTTTTGCGATTTTACAAGTTGTGGCCATTTCAGTGGGTTTTGTATTCACGCATTCAAGTTTAAACATTGAAGTCAATGTCAAAATAACATTTTTGCAGGGATTAAATTTCGCGGTTATCTGCATGAAAGCAAAAAACGTGAAAATTAACCCCCCGCGAAAATTTCCCGCTATACATTAATTTGAACGGGGTTACTTAATATTTTGTATATAGTTAGGATAACAATATTTTAATATGAAAAGGCAGAAGAGCCTTCTTTGCTTGTTAGTGTCTTGTTGCACCAAAAATCTCAGATTAATGTATTATGATTGGAACGGATTCGACCATGTTACAGTGTTTCATGAAAAATTAACGACTAGGCTATGCACCTGATATCCGCATATTTTAGTCATGCTTGGGTTGCTATAAAGCTGCTCTTACAAGATGACTAATGCATAGCTGCATCATTGCTAACTTCTGAAGAACAATTGTGGATAATGTTTTATCCTAAACTCAACAACTCGCCCATATCTCCTTGTACAGGAGTGTACCGTTGTTGATTCGTTATCAACCCACAGTTGCATATGCAAATTAGGGCACCACCTCCTGCACAGTGTTCACGGAAGTGTGTTTACGTGCAGTAGGTTTAATTCAATGCACTGTTTGTCGCGTTTTGAACTCGGAGTACGTGCAATGGCACCAGGTGCAAACCGCAAAGCAACAAACATGCCCAAACTACCATTTTGCTTTAGATTTTGCTAACATTTTACAATGAAAGATTTCTGTCAAACTGGGAACATTTGAGTGTTATAGTAAGAATAATTATGTCCGTCATATACACGATACTGTTAAGTTTAAAAGATTTTCATTGTTGAAAGGGATTAAAACATGTTACAGAGTGGTTCAAGGGTTAAGATATTCAATGATGCAGCATTGTGGAAATGTCCATGATATTGTCCGATGTCAATCATCAGATTAAGTCAACCTTCTTCTGAATAAAACCTTGATTTAGGGCAATTGAAACCTCTTCCAATTTTTTGCAAAAATAAATTGCACCGAAAGTTAGTTGTTTCAAATATTTTTGTTTACCCCTTATCCAATGTACCTCCAATGTAAGCGTGGCGGGCTAAATGTGAGCTTCAATCATGCTGAACCTCTGCACTAGGCTGCTCGACCTTCTTCTCCTCCGGGCTGAGGGCCATAGTGTCATTTCCCTAATAGCCAGACGGACTAATTCCTGTTGTTTGTTTGGCCCTCGGCGTCCTCTGTGAATGTTGATTACACCAATATCTCATTAGGTATTGAAAGGCAATAAAGATTAAGGCTGGTATTTTGAAAGGGAGACGAACTTTAGACCTGGGTTTAAACCAGGGTTAGTCCTACATGAGTGGACCTTTTTTTCCTTTCAAAATACTGTGAAAGTTAAATGTAACGAGTGAGAAAATCCCTCATGGATGGGCCGTTCCAGCCTATCCACGAGTAATTTTTTTCACCCGTTGCAGCACATTTTTAGAATATGTTGTAAGAAAAAAAGGTCCACTCTTGTAGGACTAACCCTGGTTTAAACCCAGGTCTAATGTTAGACTCCCTTTCAGAACACCAGCCTATAAATGCACTCTACAGTACCTTCAATGGCAACACCGACTTTTAGGTCAATTTCATCTCTTTTTAGGAAAAAGTCCTGAATGATTTTCTACAATTTGCAATGGCTATCAACAGAGCTGCAAATTTATATGCAAAAAGTTCAGAGCATCTAAGACCCTCTGGCATTCCCCAAGGTCTAAAACTCATAGCATAGTGTCTCACTTTTAAGTTCTCATTTTATCATAGTGTTGATTTCAAATAAGAACATTTATTTTATTTTAACATTCGGAATTGTACCAGGTGGAACCCAATATTGCAAATGTAGTAAATTTAAGGGATGCGTCCTGAACAGCAGGTAAAATTTTGGGAAGAAGTCTGATTTTAGATGCAGGAGGAAACCAAAGTTCTCAGAGAAAACCTGCAAGGACTAGTATGGATCAGCAACCAAATTCACATACGACACTGGCTCAATTGGTTTCGAACCCTGAGCCACATTCCTGAAAGGTGAGCGACTCGACCGCTACACCAACTTGCCCTCCCGAATCATGGCAATTAAAATTTAAATAATTTGTTAATATTGTCAAAAATGGACTTCTGTCAACATTACTTGACTCCAACCTACAAAAGGGTAACACTAAAAACCCTAATGAAGATTGTACTGGTAACCACTTACTTTTCAACCCATCCTTCCAACATAATTATGATTATTTGCAAAGTTACACCTGTTCAAATGCCTGCCTTCCTCACACCAATTATCACAGTACTGTGTGACATTATGAATTTCAGATGTTTAGCTCCATTGAGTTTCGATCACAATACATTGTCATCATTTTACAACTTTTGATATCATTTTGAAAACCTCAAAAATCTTAAGACACATGGATACCAGCGATGGCTTTTGCATTCCTCTTCCATGTCATTGGCACCTAAAATAATCCCCAACAGATCTCATTAAACGATTCGGCAAAATCTTGACTATCATAAAATGAGAACATTTTGTAACTGACAGCCGATAACCTTCTCTCACAACTGCCTCTGGAGTTTATCTCTGAGGAGTAGTTTGATGCTCATCTTAGAAATATAGCCTGAAAGGGAGTCTAGCTTTAGACCCAGGTTTAAACCAGGATTAGTCCTACATGAGTGGACCTTGTTCCTTCCAACATACTCTAGAGATGTGCTATAACGTGAGAACATTCTGTATGGATGGCCGGAATGGCCTATCCTGAGATTTTCTCACCTGTTACATTTAAGGAAATATGTCAAGATTTTTGTCAAGCGCAGTTTGACTTCCATTCATAAAATAGATGTACATACATCACGAATTCCCGAAAAATAATACAATTTGATGTAAAATTAACAAAATAGAGGCATTTTAATTTTTGCTTTTTTGACATACTAAGAAAACGGGCGGATTTTTGGCCACGGCTTCATTGATCCACAGCGCCCAATTTTGCTCTCCTCGTGACGTCAAAGTGATGACCAAAACATCGTGTTGACTCGAATTGTTATTGCTGACACTGTACTATTGATGGTTAATGAAGTAATAATAAATTAGAAAAAGGTACAGAACATTTTTGTTTCATTTCATTGTGTTTAATTATTATTGAAGTGGCAACACTGCGATATGATGGTCACAACTCCGTCAAATTAGTGATGGTCATCACTTTGACGTCACCATTTGCCTGCGATGTGGATTTGTCGGAATCGTTTTCGAGTAGCAGCAGCTATTGGGGCGGAAAATTAAAAGGCCAAATACTCAACAAATGTGGACAATTTTCAACTTATTTTGATTTATATTAATCTTCGTTACTTAAGCTTTCCATCCATACCAAATTTTCCAAATATTCAGAATCATGACATATTTCCTTTAACTTTCACAGTTTTTTGAAGGAAAAAAAAGGTCCACTCTTGTAGGACTAACGCTGGTTTAAACCCGAGTCTAAAGTTAGAACTCCCTTCCCGAATACAGCCATAAATTTTTAATTTTATTATTGTGCGGAATAAAAGAGTCCCTGCTCTCCCTGATAGCCTGATTTAAAAAAAAATAAGGATGATAGCCTGATTTAAAAAAAAATAAGGAGAGTAACTCAGGAATATGAATGAACACAGAACTTAAAGAACTCAAATGAGACATACTTGCTAGAAATAATTCTCAAAGGGAGTCTAACTCTAGACCTTGGTTTAAACCAGGATTAGTCAATCATAAGTGGAGTTTTTTTCTTTCAATGTACTCTGAAACTGTGATATATCAGAAGAGAAATTTTCCTCATGATGGGGTCGTTTTGGACCGTCCGTGAGGAATTTTCTCGCCTAGGAGCTTAGATCACATCCGAATGAAATAAGGGTCTTAGATGCTCTGGGATCACATTTGAGTAATTTCAGAGATAATTTTGTAACCTCTGTTCCTTTTTTAACTCATTTTGATAAGATGATCAGGCTGGAGTCAAAGTCAACAAGTTTTAGTGGGCAAATCTAAGCTTCAAAGTCCATAAACAACCTTAAATATAAGAGAAAATAAAGAAAAGTCCATTGAATTAAATTTTTCACCATGTGAATTACATCTCATCCTTCTATTTCTAAAGTCTGCAAGTACAGGCATAAATTATGACTAGGCATGTCCACAGCCATATTGAAACTGCTTTGGCAATGCAGCTCTCACACATCTTATAATGCTTCTCTTAAATCACACTCATCAATATTCGATGAGTACATGAAATTATGCTACTATCACCAAGACTTAAGCTAAATTCTCCCCTTCAATGAATTCCATCTCCCATATGGCTCACACGATTCCACAATAACCGAACAGTCAAGGAACATTGGGTACCTATATGTGAAGTATGGAATGCGCAGCTGTGATCTGGGGAGCTAGGTTTTAATATAGTCAAAGGAATTGCTAAATGGTGTATTATTCACGACTGCTATGCACATTTAGCAGCAGCTTAATGCAGGAGATATAAGTGGGTTCAAGCACTTGTCTGCAACCCTAAAGCTAAGAACCTTTTGGTACTCTCAAATCAAGCTAAGAGATTGCTCTAATGTTACTGGGTTTTCATATGTGCATTTATTACAAGCTTTTCACTTCAGCAGTTGTAGGAGCTATTAAGAACTGTGATGACTAAAGGTAACAAATAGATAGACATGCCCTACAACATGTACTTGCAAATTGCAAGCTATTACTAGTTTACCTACTATGTTAAAGGTGCGTGTTCCGATCGTCTTTAGACCCCCCCTGATTTACCCGGAAGTAGTATCAATTTTGATATCAGATTAAAGGTCGTATTTTTCTCAATGTCGTCCTGAAATTTGAGCCATCAAATCCATTTCATTCCCAAGATATAAACAAAAAACTGCCGTTTTAGTGGTTAACCATCAATATTAGCACAGTATTGAATAGGGCTTTGCAACATGCATTATTGTGTCTACCATCAAAACCGCAAGATTGTTTCCCACGGTACTTGATGGGGGTGTATGTGCAAGTGCCAGGCTCTCATATCAAGTAGAGAACACAATACACATAAATCGGAACAAGCACCTTTAATTACAAAATTTTGCCTCACATAAAAGTTGTGATCATAACATCTCCATTTTGCCTCTGGTTCTATAGCAGAGGCGTAACCAGATCTTTGCAAATGGGGAGGGGGCAGAAGGGGTGCCAAGGCATTTTCTGAGGGGGAGAATATGGGTCCTTCTCCATAGACACTGTACCTGGCACCCATCAGATCAATATCTCAAATATTCCAAATATTTTCACAGGCTTTTCAAATTTGCCGCTCCAAAGTTAGCTGTGAAAAGCACGGAAATAAAATCCTCACAAAAATTTCCTGCAAAACACTCCAACATACACAAGTACACCTTTTAAGGGGACACTCTCTCAAAAAAGAGCAGTTTTGCATAAAATGAATAAACACGCCTCTATTAGTTGCTTCACAGGAAAATGCATTTTGCTCTGTGTTCTCACAACATTTTTTTCTAACACCTGCATTGCGTACTTCTAATTATAAAATGTATTTTTTGACGGTGCCATACGTGGGTACAAACAATGGCTTGACTCCAAGATGCAATTAATCCCAATAAATGTGGATGTGGAGCCCGCATTTTGCTCTCTAAGCTTTGCAACCGTATGGAATTCAGGATTCCCAAAATTTTTGGTGACATAAATTTGTGACGACTACTCTGGTAAAACTAATCTCGAGTAAATTAAAAATAAACAGTTAGCCATGAAAGAGACAATTCTGTTTATGCGCTCAGGGATCAACCAGAGGGTGTATTGAGTCCATCCCATAATGCATCAGTTTTGGGAAATATCACCTCAATAAGGCCATGTGATCCCACAGAAGTCCCATTCTTAACAGATAACCCCCTCCCTCCCCCCCGACTTTCGCACTCATTTAAGCCCACTAAGTGCAATTTCTTAGCATGATCATGTGATGTCTTCTTGAATGCCTTTAATCCTTTAGTACTGACTTGAGTTTAGTACAGTACAGTATAAGCACATTGCATTATGGGATTGGGTCAAAACATCCACTGGGGATCAATAGCATCAGAAAGGCTTTTACGTAGTACAATCTGTGATTTGGAAAGGAAATGCTGCAATTCCTGATTAAAGTTTGCGGGTGTTTGAGGAGAAATTTACCATTTGTGATTTGGAGTATCTGAAGGTAAAGAATAATTCGGCTTACAGATATACTTCTGTTCTTTCCCTATTCTTATGTTCTGACACGTTTTAACAGTTTTGCTGGATTACCTTCACTGAGCTGCCAAGGTTAAAAATCATGTGCTACACACAGCTCATTACTTCTATTAAAACTATCCCTTGATTTAAGTATCACTATTGCAAGAAGAACTTAAATGTCAGCTTTGTTAAAAAAAAGTTGATCGCAATAATTCTCTATTCTGATAATGAAATGTGAAGACCTTGAAATTGTGTACATGCCCATGTAATCTTCACCACTGTTTCAAATTTGGTATGATTAATTGCTCTAAAATGCTAAAATCAGGGATGTAAGTAGGCCTGAAGGAAAAAGTCTGAAAAAGCGCGTGAATTTTGGCTAAATAGCCGAAAAACGGGCTGAAAATAAATAAAAGTGCGGAAATTTGGACTAAGAGAAAGCCTGAATTCCTGCAATGGCACGAAAACTTACATCCCTGTAAAATAGCGGTCTTTCCTAAACACAGTTATCAGATATTATGCAGTAAAATCGACGGTTACCGAGATTTGCTATAGAAAAATCCAGCGGTACTTCAACTCTTCCGTGTTTTCCCCCTTTTAACCTGACCAATTTCTAATGTGAGATTTTGGCCCGATAACCTGCTCCTGGAGCATATATTTTCAACCAGTCTCATAGCGGTGCTACTCACGATTAAGTGTATACTTTATTCCGTTAATGCGTTTACAACAACATTCTGCCGCCTCGAATTGGGTGGCATGCATCTGGTGGTGTGCGTCTGTAGGCACTCGTCTACTAATCCAAAGGTCGTGGTTTCAATTCCCACTCCAGGCATAAAATTTGATTTCATTATTATTTTATTTAGAGTTGGCGATTGCAATGAAAACTTCAGAGTTGGCAACTGAAGTAGAAAATAGTGAATAGCTGCCTTATGAGATAATATTAAACTGGTTATGGTCCTGGAGCGTGATTTTGGGCCAGAATCTCACACGTGCTGTCAATTACCTGTTACATATGTAGACAGCTCGTAGTCCACTCCACATGGTTTACCAGTATCACCTGGTGCTGGCTGAAGAGTGACCGAAGAGGCTGCTCCAGGGGCAACTGTCCATGATCATTAAGAAACAAAAGTATTGGTAAATGTTATTTGATGGTTTTTTATTTAAAATAACCCCTTTAAATTTTAAAAAATTTTACCAAATTGCTCGGATTTAGGCAGGGACAATTTCTAACATGGACTACAGACCCTATAAACACGACCCTCTACATACAAACCCACGCACTCCCCTATTTAAAATTCCACCAAAAAGTACTATATCCCGAATGTCCCTTAACTGCATTTTTTTTCCACTTTTTCAAAACTCACGGATCAGACCCCTGCCTTGGCTTAAGGAAATTCCCCTAGATTTACAAGAAAAATAACGCTACCTCCTTTTTTTGTGGCGATTGTCAGGTCGGTAGTCACTTTCCTAAAAGGGTGTTGGGGATATACCCCCTTGTTCCAAACATACCATATGTACCTACCATTCATACTACCATTCATAATATGGCCCAAGTCACCCCTAATGACCTTTGACCTCAACATAAGCACCTGCATTACATTTTCTGTGTATAGATTATTAACACATAGCACACCGCATATGAACTCTTCCTGATTAAAATAAGGACAAAACAAATGGTGTGTACTAATTTAATTAAGGAGGACGCAACCATAGGTCTTTCCTCATGAGTGAATGACCTAAAAGGAACAGTAATTTCATGGTTTTGTAAGCATATTCTTATTGAATTGATTCTGTTACTCAGATACTTCTTAAGATTATAAGAATTATGGCTACAAAATGTGGCAAGTGAACCATTTGACAATGCATTTTGACCTGTGGGTGTGCTGAATGGGAAGCTAGCAATTCAATTAAATGCACATAATTAATGTATGGAAATTGTATTCTCTTCTAATATTCACAAAATTTCCTTTAGCTCAACATAATCTAGGCCTATTTCATTGCCATTTTTAACTGCTAAACCATCCTAAGAGTTTGCCTAATTATTCACTGAAATACACAGGCCGTCGAATTTTCCAACGTCAAAATGTTCATGTCGGACGAAACCAATCTATTGGTATTTCAGCCAATATGTGGGTCTTTTTGCATTTGTGTGTGTGATCATCAATCAATGGTCGTATCAAATCCCCTGCCTACAGCGACATCGTCATTATCTCATTGCAACAAGTGTTAATATCGGATAACGATTTATGGCATGCACTGTATGCATGGTTGGATATTTTATGGATTAATCTAACTGCGAACTCAGAATGAGCTTTCGCTAAATGTGAGCATAGAGAGTAAATCGGATTGAAGACGTTTCACACACTTCTTCTTGTGCATGTTACATTAACTTAACCCCCCTGGGACTAAAAGTCAACTTATTGGCTAATTACATCATGTAATACAAAATGAACCAATCACACATGGTAAGAAAAGTTAAAGATCCATTTTATTGGTTCCTCAAGAGGATATATTGTATAATGAGCCAATCAGAGATACTGTAAGAAAGGATTGCTCAAGAACCATTGACCCAAGACAAGGAATGTTTGGACTCATTTGAAAGCAATTTTCATTCTGACCTCAATTACAGACATTGTGTGGGGATTAATAAGTCTGGAATTATGACAATCTTGTGGAAAAGATTTAATTTTGTTGACTACTTGACTGCCTCATGCTATTAGGTTTGAGGATACTAAAGACAAATTATTCTGATGTAAGATTTGGTAAACAAGATCTTCAAGGAGTACTTCTTCAAGTGAATTTCCCCGGCCAGGATTTACCTTAACCAGAGCATCAATGACTGCAGTGGGCTATTAATAGCTTTATTTTAATAAAGATAATCTTGCTCATAAAAAATAGCTTCCTCCCCGCTCCTGCCTGACGCACTCGACCCCTCCCCAATGAATGGCACCAAAGGTGACATGAGGTCACCAAGGTCACATGAAGTCACAAAAGAATCAACCTCACCCTTCCTCCCCAGTGCACCTTACCCTGCCCCTCCCCGATGCAACCTCACCTGACCTCTTACCAACGCACCCAACCTCTCCCGACGCACTCCACCACCTCCCAATACCCTAACCTTCCCCCAAAACCCACCCTGTTCCCCCCTTAACACCCCACCCTTCACTTCCCCATCCCACCCATTCCCCCAACCCCACCCTTTCCCCAACACCTCACCCTTCCTCCTCCCTAACACCCATCCTTCTCTCCATGACATGGGTCACTGAGGTTCATGGGTCACATGGGGTCACCGAGGTCACATGTTGGGTCAACCGAGGTCACATGGGGTCACCGAGGTCACATGGGGTCCCTGAGGTCCATGGGGTCACCGGAGTCACATGGGGACAACCTAGTCACATGGGGTCATCAGTGTCACATTGGTGTCACCGAAGTCACATGTGGTCACCGAGGTCACATGGGTTCACCGAGGTCACATGGGGTCCCGAGGTCACATGGGGTCCACCGAGGTCACATTGGGTCCACCGAGGTCACATGAGGTCACAAAGCCCACATGAGGTCAATTCATCCACCCATCCCACTAACCTGATGCAACCAGACCCGCTCCCTGCCTGCCCTGATGCACCCGACCGACCTCCTCCCCCAATGAATGGCCCAAAGGTGACAAGGTCACAAAGATCACCTACCCCCCCTCCCCGTGCAAAAACCCTCCCCAACTATCTACCACCCTCCCATCCCCCACTCCTGATGCACCGACCCTCTCCTGCCTGATGCAAACCCGACCCTCCCCAATGAATGGCGCCAAAGGTTACAGGTCACAAAGATCACCTTACCCTTCCCCAATGCACCTTACCCTTTCCCCTCCCCATGCAACCCCCCGCTGACCCTCACCCTACCACGCCCGATGCACTCCACCGTATCCCACCCTCATCTCAACCTCCTCACCTCCTCACCCCCCCCCTCAATCCTCCTCCCACCCCTCCACCTTCCCCCACCCCTCCCCCTTCCCCTCCCCACAACGCGCAGCCCACCCTTCCTCCTCCACACCCGCCCCCACCTTTCATTTCCCTTCCCCCTCCCCACCAAATACCCACCCACCTTTCTCCTCCCCAACACCCAGCCTTCCTCCTCCCTAACACCTCAGCCGCCCACCTCCTATGATCACACACAAGATGTTGGGCATTGTCCCCTTTTTCATGTAGATAAAGAATTTTGGCATATCCGATGTATTGTTTAAGCGATTCAGCATCTTAGCATATTTAATTAGCTCATTTGCATTCCTAAGCCGCATGTATCACAAATTTTGAAAGGGCAAAGATGCTCATCATAATAGTGGGTTTGCATGCAGTGAAACTTTTGCATATCGAATGACTGTGTCAAAAATATAGTGATTATTCGATTTTTGCATATTAATTAGCTCATTTGCATATGTAATTCGCCCGAAAACTCTTTAAAAAAATATATAATATAATTAATTTAATAATCCCATCCTTCCGACAAGTGTTGTACAATGCATTATATAACGCCTATGGAACTCCAGATAACTTGAACACAAGCGTTGCGGGAAGGGATTAACATTTTGATGCTACATGAGGTCAAAGGTCATATGAGGTCACCAAGGTCGCAAGAGATCACCAACATGTCATCCCACCCGGCCCCCTCCTTTGTACAAGTTACATCACAATCGTAGCCCTTAACGGAACTTGGCATGCAATATGCTATTAGTAACTAAAGGCTGAATAGATATTTCCCGATGAGGGTGTAACTCAATACAATTGGTATTTGTCTATTCATATGCTTGTCCATCTACTAATTACTTTCTGATTGTACATAGCTATACATGCAATGAATGATTTTTGTAATGAAGAACTCTTCAGTAGCCATGTTTCGTTGTTTATTATTTATTAAAATCCCACGATTAAAGAAGTAGCTTGCTCATTTACGCCTATAAATTATAATCGGGCGTATCCGATGCCACAAAAAGCAAAAATTGACTACAGGAACATCACGGCCATGATAACTTAAGTATGCCTATATAACATGTAGCAAAACACGTGCGAGCAGGTGCGGCTGCAGCCATGGCGGAAAAAGGGGGAATTGTGGAAGCTCCTTCCCGGGACATCTTGCATCCTCGCGGGAAATAGGGGGGGAAAAGAAAAATTAAATGAGAGAGAAGAAAATAAAGGGAGAATAAAATTGAAGTACGAGTCTTTTTTTCTCCAAAATTAAGGGTGGCGAAAATAAATATAATATGAATGAATTCCCGAAATGTCCTCGTGGGTTCCAATTCAACTGATGATTAAAAACGCGGTCTGGGAAATATTCCCCAAGCCAGTCCAAGCTTTCACTATACTGATCTTTCAATGACTTTTCAGCTCATGACCACAGGTAATCACATCACCCACCTATTTCTGAATCACAATTTGCAATACCGGTGAAAGATTCTAAACTGAGTTTCTAAAACATTTGTTTTTGGTGGTCAAATACACCAGCGTCGGGATTCGCGTCGGCCATTTTGTACAGGCTTTTCAAAGCTAAAACGACGATTTAGCAATAAAAACACAGGTGCTTATTCGATGTCAAATCTCATGTTTAGTCTTTCTTCTCTTGTCTTTCTAAAATGATTTTTTGAAAATAATTCTGACTTAATTACCATGTTTAATTTTTGTTTACTTGCAATTAACAATAATGGAAGCATTTAACTTTGTTGTTTGGTTTGATCCAATTTAATACATGGGGGCGAAGTAATGTCACGTTGCATGGTCCGCTCCCCGCCAATAAACTGATGTATTTGTATGTTAAATAATATTTTTGAAACGATGTACTAGAAAAAATACACAGAAAATATGAATACACAGAAAATATTTATTTCTGTCGATTGTATTTTTATTCACGGAATTGAAGGGGATCATAAGGGGTTCTGACTGAGTCTGAGAGAGAACTGTACGGTAACCCGGCATCAAATCAACTTTGTCACAAAAATTTTAGACTGCGAAATAATATGTGGCGGGCCAAGATCGTTGACCTGGGAGGTTGGCCTGGGGAAGCAATATCGATCGAACATCACCTTCAGCTTTGTGGAAATGGTGCAAGTGGATGCATTCCCAGCTAGTGTAAGATTGATATCTTTCATTTTTGTCGTTCCTTTATTCATGAAACGGTAAAAGTAAAACTTGTAAAGGAATATGGTCTAGTAATTTCTTTTTCTGATTAATATAGTGAATGTTTGGGAGTAAAAGTCAGTAAACCATAAACCATTAGCTGATATTTGGACTTGCCGGAACAACAATATCCTGTAAGTGCAAAAAAAAGTCCGAAAGAGAACGAAGCACAAAGGCTTCAAACTTACGTAAACCTGCTCAGTGGCGGATTTAAGGAGTCAGCAGTGTCAGCAGCTGCTGACAGGGCCCCCCTAAAATATTGCTCTCAGGGCCCCCCTCGGACACACCTTAGTTGTACTAAAGTGCAATATTGTGTTGATTCTTGACGCTAAAGGGGCCCTACCTTAAGCTGCTGACAGGGCCCTTTTCCTTAAATCCGCCACTGAACCTGCTTATATTTGTTCAAATTGATTCAAAATCCCAATGAGTGTAAACATGATCCCTGGTGTAAACAGTGATGAGTTCATGAATATTTAATTAGCACTATCTCTATGCCTAACGTTTTATCGTGGGAATCTTTACATGGATCAAAACTTTGGATATTTTGAGGGCTTCTAATCATGAAATTATGTCATAAAAGTGACTATATAAATATACTGATATAAATAATATACACAACACAAGCATTTTTGGCTCGACAGAGGCAGACTTTTATTAGGAACACAGTGAGTAAGTTGCATGGTGCAGGCGGAGAATCTGAGCCAAGGCCGGGGTTGTAGGTAGATCTTTACAGACGCATCATACAGGCACATTCATAACACAACAACATCACTCGGGCGCAAGGACACAATAGCCCGCAAATCCAACCACGCTCCCACGTAACCAGGTACTGATATCGATAACAAACACTGCCCTCTCGAATCTTCATAATGACGAAGTATCGGACACACATGCGAATTTTATACACTGAAAATCAGATTCCCGCAACAAAACACCTTCCAAAATGACATTTACATACCAAAATTTCAAAATCCATTTCCATGAGTTTCATCCAAAAGATCACAGCTTGCAAAACTGTAATTTTCAGAGCAATCAAGCAAGCCATAAAAAACTAGTAGGGTGTTAAACAGCGGCAAAAGTGGCAAATTCTTCCACGCGATGGCAAAGGCTCTATTAATTACATTAATAGGCCAAAAAGAGATCACATTTTCTATACTACTGATCCCAGAAAAATGTGGAACCCAATTTTCTAAATAGCATTTTTTTAAGAGTTAAAAGGTCAATTTCTTTTTTGATACTTTATTTACCACTCTGTACATATTTCCTGTTCACCTAATCACTGTTGCCCCAACTTGTCCACAAGAAAAGTAACATTCTTTTTTTTTTAGATGTGGACCCAACATTGGTTTCTGCCTTGTTAACTGTACACAATACCCTGCTGAATTATCTCGGTCATCCTAACAGATGTGGCAGCAAATAAATTCATTATAAAATGGATGCATCTGCCTCTGCTTGGTGAATTTTAACCAACAGTGAGTGTGGCTGGTGCTAGCTGGATGGGTGAAGTTTTAAAGGTGTAACAAGAGATTTCACATTTCAGGTGTCCCTAAATAATCAAAGGTACTGATTTTTGCCCTGATGCAAAGCTTTCCATCAAAAATAACCCCATCTGAAAGGATTAAGAATCTGAGAAGTGTTTTCTTGGGAACAAAAATTGTGTGAAATGTACTAATTGTATAGGAGCAAATTTAATGAAATTCCGCCTATGTTTACATGAAATGAAGCAAATCAGAATCCTTGTTTCTTGCTTGTTATTTTTAAGACATTCCGGGAGCCAAAACATACAAGTACGAAATCTATTGAGTTGTATAGTCTAAATGAAATTACTATTAGACACAATATTTGGGTGCCTCAAAAATCTCTCATTGCACCTTAACGCGATCAACAAAACTCTATACATGAATGGTACTCGTACTTCCTATACTCTGACCAGCTCGAAGTATGAAGTAGCGACTGGACGTATACACTGACCGACTTTCATCGCGCACATGGACAAAGTACTAGCGGCACTGGCAACTGAAAGGCTGCACGGGATATAACGCGCCGGCTCGCCACTTCATACTTCGAACGAGACAAGTATAGTTTGAGTTACAGTAGACCATATACATAGCTGTCTCTCCACTTTGGGCCCAAAAATATACTATAATACACAGATAAACCTAACCCCTGAATGAAAAATGGGTAGGCAGTTTTGCCCAGTTCTTTTATTAAAACCTCTCTGAAGCCGTGTCAGTTTTTCTTGGCTCCCCATCTTCTACCGGCGGATAGACCTGCAATCTCATCTGCAGGAGATCTTTCCGGAAGTCACCCCAGACTCGAGATCTTCTCGTCCATAACGGAATGCGGCCAGCACACACGGCATATTACTATAACTCCTTTGAGGTACTCAGGATCTACCAATACGAACTCCATCTAAAGTTTGAAAGAACAAAGAGGGGGGAAAATGTTTCAGTTGTGTTAAAAAATTAACTCATCCGGTATAAATATATTTTCTGGTCAAATGGCATAGTGGGAACTGTTGTTCAACCACATTTTCTTCAAGTCCACTTTGCATCATACAGTTATCGCATAGCAATACACCACACCCTTACCCACACTAATCTGGATTATTGTGACCATAACCAGTTTCCCTGTTAAAGGGGATTGACCTGATTTAAGTATCACTTTAGATCATCTCTATAGAATGGCGTTCACCTGAAACCCCATCTGTAAAGTTTCTTGTCGATATTTCAATCCGTTTTGAAGTGAGAGCTAAAACGTGGATTTTGGTAGTCCTCAATAGAGTCTACTCTGTGTAAATTAATATTGGTTGACCAAATGGGCATATTTTTCTCATAACATCCAACCCAAACTCTTACCACAGCTACTCTCTGGAGTGGCAGGGGGGTGGCATAGGGGGATTCCCCCCCTAATTTTTTTGCTTTCCAGCCAGTTCCCCCCCCCCCCCCCCCCCCCCCCCCCCCCCCCCGGCTGAAGAAAAATGACGGATTTTTGCCAAAATTAGCGATTTGGGACCATAAAAAACACCAAATTTTGGGGACACAAATCAGGATTTGAAGCGAAAATTGGTTCAAATCACCAAAATTTTGATATTTTGCCCACCCCCCCACCGAACCCAGAATTTCACTTTTCCCAAACAAAATTTCACTTTCCAAATTTGCCCCCCCCCCCCCAGAAAAGAGTTCTGGCGCCGCCACGAGTATAGTCTACCAGGATAGTGTATAGCACACCCCAAGCACCAATTTGTGATATCAGGCAGTTAGGAGGTAGCACATGCCTCATCTCAAATACCTTTTAATACATTTTGTTAAATCAAAAACAAAATACATCGGAAATGTCGGGCAATCAGAAATAGAGCTAGTTTCATAAAAGGTAGCCAGGTTTCCTGGAAATGTTTACTTTTGTTGAAGGAGCAAATTTAAAAAGCACAGATATGTCATTCCAATTTTTCCACGAAGACCTGTCCACCCTTGTCCCCCTTTTATCGATGCCCTCTAAACACAACACCTTTTATTGCTCATTTTAAATTCCATTTTCTAACAAGGTCTTTTTCCTTTCGAGTATCCCACCCCAAGGCCATTAATCAAGACGGTAACCAAAAATCTGTAAATAATTTGACAAAGGCCACAACCACCAGAAATACAGCGAAATATCACATGGCCATACATGCCACTATATGTCATGACATGATAAAATGAACTCGAAACGACAAGAAAATTTCATCCGCATGTTATCAACATATGTATCAAAGACCAGCATATTCTTCCTGTTTTCCATGTATCAAACCAGGAAACATCTGGTTCCATAAACTTAATAAACAATAATAAGAATAAATTCCCGACTGGGCCAACAAAACAATATCATTTGACATGTGGTACATGCATTATTTCTGAGGGAATTGAGCTGTAACCTTTTCACATTTACTGCTAGGTATTGCACATGAAACTCTATATCCGAAATGTACTATATATATGTTTATCAACCTTCCTGTTTGTAGCATTTTTTTGCCTGTTTTTGAAGGTTTGGCGGAGGTATATCATTCATCTGTGCTTGGTCCGGTCTCTCGCCTCGACTTACTCAGGCACACAAAAATTGCCCAGAGTTTGTATGAGTAGGGATGGTAGCTGGCCAGGGTGGCGTATGCATCATTCACAATCTGCCAACCCAATATTTTCTGATTTGATTTTAAACATGAGTGCTCATAATATTACCCTAAGACGCAACTACTCTCACAAATCCCACTGCACTGATTGAGAAAAAATGCACTAAATCCAGATTTAGCTATGACCCCATGACACCCAGACACAAGGGGCATGATCGCTGGGCCGGGGTATCCCTGGTCATGGGACTGGGGCGACTGGTTCGAGAACCAGACCCGAATTTGCAACTCTTTCGTCTTCCCCTCTTCTATCCTCTCCTTTCACTCCCTCCTGGAGATGGTATGTTTTTTAGGGTTGAAGAACTTCAGTGGGGTCCTCTTCAATGTCATGATTAAAGATTAGGTTAAAGAACTTCAATGGGAATCCTCTTCAATGCAGATTAAAGATAGGGTTAAAGAACTTCAGTGGGGTCCTCTTCAATGCAGATTAAAGATAGGGTTAAAGAACTCAGTGGGAGGTCCTCTTCAATGCAGATTAAAGATTAGGGTTAAAGGAACTCAGTGGGAAAAATCCTCTTTCAATGCGATTAAAGATTGGGTTAAAACTTCAGTGGGATCCTCTTCAATGCAGATTATAGATTAGGGTTAAACAATTTCAGTGGGATCCTCTTCAATGCAGATTAAAGATTAGGGACAAAGAACTTCAGTAGGATCCTCTTCAATGCACATTAAAGATTAGGGATAAAGAACTTCAGTGGGATCCTCTTCAATGCAGATTAAAGATTAGGGTTAAAGAACTTCAGTGGGATCCTCTTCAATGCAGATTAAAGATTAGGGTTAAAGAACTTCAGTGGGATCTTCTTCAATGCAGATTAAAGATTAGGGTTAAAGAACTTCAGTGGGATCCTCTTCAATGCAGATTAAAGATTAGGGTTAAAGAACTTCAGTGGGATCCTCTTCAATGCAGATTAAAGATTAGGGTTAAAGAACTTCAGTGGGATCCTCTTCAATGCAGAAGCAGGATATCATGTTGCACCATGCACTTAAAAAATCATCAGGTAGCCATACCAACATCTTTTGTGCACTCACATTCCTTCTATGTTTGACCTTATCTTGGAGAAGC
This sequence comes from Ophioderma brevispina, assembly GCA_023653785.1. NCBI lineage: Eukaryota > Metazoa > Echinodermata > Ophiuroidea > Amphilepidida > Ophiodermatidae > Ophioderma > Ophioderma brevispina. The sequence goes on from JAMKCH010083152.1 coordinate 31,816, forward strand.
TGATTACTATCAGGGGTCAAAGAACAAGTTCCACAACAAAATTCTAAAGTTTCACTTAAAGACACTATCAGTGATTTATCGGAAAGAGTCAAAATCTATTAATTTTGCAGGAATAGCTTAAAAGTAAAGGATAAGTCTGTGGAATTCTCATAAGTTACTTTTTCTAACTGAAAAAAATTACAGGAAAGGAAGAAAACGGCAGTGTTCAAAGATAGGAATCTCCATTCAATTACGTGTTGTAGTAAGTGTCCGAACGGACAGTAATGACTAAAATTTTCGATTTTGTGCTTATTAGGTTGCTTCTGGTCCTATCATTTGCAGGGTATGTTAGGATACCTGCACTTGATACAAACATGCAAAAATCTGATTTTTGATGATTTTTTCGATTTTCTGATTTAGCAAATCACAGATAGTGCCTTTAAATTGGACATGTTATGAGGGATACATAAAAACATACAGGTAACAAAAATTATCACGTAGTTTCAAGTTAGTAGTGTATACCATCCTTTTGCCTTTACATAATTCCTAGCCATGTGGTATGATGAGACGATATCACATGGTACAGCACCTACGCATCAACGCAATATGCAAACGCGCTGCTCGGGCCAATCAAAAGCGCATAACAAGGGGATAATCAGTTTAAAAGCTTGGGTAGTTTGTTGGCTAAAATCTACCATAATATGCTTCTTAAAGGCACTATCAGTGATTCACGCGACAGAGTCAAAATGTTTAAAATTTGCTGGAATAGCTTAAGAGTGAAGGATAAATCTGCAGAATTCCCATAAGTATTTTTTTCCAAATGAGAAAATTAGAGAAAACAAAGAAAATGGCAATATTCCAGGAAATCAACCTCCATTCACGTATGTGTTGTTGTAATCGTGTCCGCCTCCCAACCCACCCCACGGCCGACCCCATTATGACTGATATACCATTCTTCTTTATTAGGCTGTGTTTGGTGTTATCACTTCTAAGTTGTAGGGTAAGTTGGATACACTATTGTTCCAGACATGCCACACATCTGATTTTTGATGATTTTTTTTTGTATTTCGGATTTTTAATTCACTGATAGTGCCTTTAATTTGAATAAGGGATGAAGAATAAGAAAATGGATCAGCACCACTCTCTTGTAACTTTCACATAACTGCCACATGAGACCAAAAATCAGACTGTATGTGTCGCAAACACCTCTCACGAAAGCCCTTATTGGTGGGGATCTTTTTCTGATCCACTTTAGGGCCCTAGTGGAGTAGACAGGGGCAGAGTCTCCTAAACCATGGGCTTTAGAGTTTTTCAAAGCTGCAGGAAGAGCTTGAGGAGCACCAAAAATATTTGGACTTTTATGGCAAATTATTTCAAGATGTTTGAATTTCCTAAATACAGGATATCCCATTTTTTGCAGTTTGAAAGTTCAATGGGGATGATTAAAACAGGGAAGGTTGGCGGGTAGTATATGCCATACTGTACTCACCACAAATTCTGAGTATGGACTCAAAAGCTGACCCACTATACCACTGTCTCAAACAAAACCCTTAATTTAAGTTCGATTCTAAAACTGGGGCTTGGCCCAGACCGGATGTTGTCTGCCGTCGCAGTTGTGAATGGGGCCAAGGGTCACATGAGGGCACAAAGGGCAATAAGCTACCACATGTCTACCCTCCTTTACACGAAGTTGACATTATCATAGCACTTACGGAACTCACACGGGCACTGCAAAATATTAAGTTAATATTTTGACTGGCCAAAGGTCACATGAGGTCACCAAGGTCACATGAGGTCACAAAGGTCATTGTGAAGGCACCAACATGTCACCGGCGGAGGACTCCAGAGAGGGGTTGGAGGGGGCGCGCGCCTCCGTTAATTCTGCAACTTCTTGCCAAATCAGCCCATTTTGAGCTATTTTGGACCAGTTACGCCTTTCAGCCCCCCGGTAATTGGACATTTTTCAATCCTGGAATCGCCATTGGTCACCCCACCACCACCCCCTCCTTTTCCACCAAGTACATCATCGTAGCCCTTACAGAACAAAGACGGCATGTAATATATTAAGGGTTAACATTTTGACCACAGACAATCACACACAAAAAAAAATAATTGAACAAAAATTTCAATAACAATATCAAATTCAAATTAAGGAAAAAAAATAAAACCTGGAAAAATTCCATTAAAAAAAATAATAATAATAAAAACACTTTCAAGCCGTATGGGTCCTATTTGGCAACTGCATATTCTTGATTCAGGGAAACATGTACTGCAGCTTCTGAGACACTCGGTTGTGTTCATTTTATAAGAATAGCAATAGAACTAGCAATCAATAAATTCTTGTAGTCAAATACGAAACAATATTTTAATGATTTATACTTGACCAAAATCAACAAAAGGTATATTTGTATGTTACGTCAGAAATATGGTGTGACATTTAAAGGCAACTTGGCAATGCATAAAAGGGAAAATCAATTTTCTTGCGATCACTTTAATTTGAGTTATTAAAACACAATATTCACTCCCAGTTTCATCAAGGAAAATTTCTGTCATATTATAATTTTTCTGGTTACAAAAAAAGATGACTATCTGCCTTTAAAATACTCTATCAGATCCACATACTATTATGTAAAATCAATCTCTGAAGCATCCGCTTCAACAGTATAGTGTTGCACGATTATGAAACCGGTTCTCCAATTCAAGATAGTGCAATATCATATAAGCCTCTACTTGTATCAAAAGCATTCCATAATTATACCCATATCGTGAAATGCGATACAATTTTACCCCAGACGAAAAGCCTGAACAGGGAGCTGAAGTTCAAAATTAGCATTTTTCTTATTGCTTTTGACATGTTTTTCAAGCAGTGGAAATATTGGATTGTGTTTTAACTGGTGCACGGCTTTGTTGGGTGAATGCGGGAATGTGATACCCGATGTAGCAAGCGTTGGCTGCCATGCGTAACAATAAAGCTACTATCCAAGTATGTAGGAATGCATGTATGGGGAGGACAGAATTTAGCGTAATAGAAAACAGATACAAGAAGCACACGGTGTGTGAAGGTTATACATCATTAACTCACTTGTATGGAAAAATGGCAAATTTGAGCATGTTTGAATATTTATTAATCTTTCCCTGGAGATAGCTAGCGCACACAAGTGTTGAAAAAAACCAAAAAAAAAACGCGAACTTGGCCGGATTCGAACCGGCGACCTCCGTATTACTAGCACTGCGCTCTAACCAACTGAGCTATCAGAACTGAGCTATTTGAGCATGTTTCTTTCACATTTAAAAATCTCACAAAGGAAATGCAACAATATCACACCAAAGTACAAGCTAAAATCACCAAAGTTTGAATATATGGTGACCAGAAATTTTTTTAGTTACGAATCACCAAACTCGCAGAAACCACCAATGTGAAAAATAGTGCTGCCAGAATGGCTCAAAATACATTTTAACAGTTAGTTTTCTCTCAGCTTCTGGGGCTTCGCCCCAAAAACCTTCACCAAAGCAGGTATAAGGATTATAATGATGGGTAGCAAATCCGTCATTTTTGGTATATTTTCGGGGTAGTGGTTCAAACACCTGGCCGCACATCCCTACCCAAACCAAAAGTGAGAAACCCCCCCTCCCCGGGTCAGACCACACCCAGCACAAGATTTTCTAGTCACTGCGGCTAGAAATGGGCAAATCAATGTGAACTTGATGAGCGCAGAGTAAACTGCCTCAAATTTACTGTCTAAATGCCACTTAGTTTGAGAAATATACCAGTCTACCATGTCAATCATGAAATCCCACCACTTTCTTAATATAACTAGTCCATTTTCAGACATTTTAAAGCAGTTTTTCAGATGCCATGCAAGAAAGTAGTCCACCCAAGATTTTTGATCCTTATGGCAGCCAGGTTAGTGGTGTAGCCTGTAGCCTCACAAATATAGCAGAACAACATTGGAAGCAAGTCACTACTGTTGAATAGAGCATGACACTGTGCAAATGCCTTCATCATGTAAACTAATATTATTACAGCACATTTTTTTGAAGAGCACCGCCCATTGTAAAAATTTGATATGTGGTAAGTGGTCCATTAAACTACACCTTCGAACGAATGCCCAAAAATGCGTATTCATTATAAAATAAGCGATTGTGTGATTAAGACATATTGTGGCTCCAGATTGGTACTTAACGGCAGTAGCTGGAATGCCAGTTTATTTCCGTCCATAGGTAATATTGCCACCTCAAGAAAATTACCTCTAACTTTACTTGCCTTAACCAATAAAACAACTAATGGATGAGCATAGATATGTGCATGGTGCTATTTTCCCGCTATTTCCTATTGGAAGGCCATATAACACGCCGTTGACTTATTATCGGTAGAACTCCGCATATATCATTTCATAGATAAAAACCTGTTATCAAGCCAGGCTGACGAGTTCGTCTCATACATTGGCACCTTAAACTTACGATATCTACTTACAAAACTCTTAAATCGGCTCAAAATGATCTCTATCTTCTAGATGATTCTTAACTTGCAGACAACATTCAATTTTATTGTGACCTGACTCAAACAAGGCTCTTTATGTAAATGCATAAAATCCTCGGCATTACACCACTAAATAACGCCCCATAGACTTGTGTACAAAATGACCTCTCACAAAACGTCGATTTCTCGGCTATAAGGCGAGAACTGGTTACTTCAAAACGGAACTTTTTTTGGAAGATACAATAGCACCATACCTCATTCCACAAAAATGGGACAAAGATCCATATGTAATAGCTGATTTTTTTATTACAGAGCATAACGAAGATATTGCTGTTTCAAAACATATCACGCCTTTTTTGAGTTGTATATCTAAAAAGAAATTGTACAGTAGTTCCCCAAACCCGCAGAAATTATTACAAAAATGGCACAGGCAATAATCTTAACTACCCAAATGGTTTGTTACTAGTCCACCATTATGATTATTTCTAATTTCATTTAAAGACAAACTCATCAGAACATTTTGTGACTCTTCATTTTAGGCAAGGGCCATATTCCGGACACCAACACTGTCTCGGCACTGACGTCGTCCATGCTACACCTCGTTTATTTGTGGTGTGATTCCAATACATGTGTTCTCCAACATGACATTACCTACGAAGGAATGCTCCTTTCCATAGATGTTTATCTGAGAAAACGGCTTTCTCTGTTTCCTTGGTCTCATTTTTCCTACATTCTCTGTTCCACTTTTCTGGGGCGGTTTGAATGCATTTTAACAAGGCATAGCTGCGGGGTGGGTACACCTTGGTAATTCAAAAAGAGCCCATTTATTGCTCAATAGTGCCATATAGAGGGACATAAGACAAAGATACAAACGGTCCACTTTTTGTGACAGTATTTTCAAGTCCCATATGGGTTATTTTTATGGGTTGGGGGTCAGATCCAATTTTAAACAACAAAAAGGTCACTTGGCAGCTAAGAGTCACTTGTTAGTATTTCTGCACACCCAAAATTAACCACGCCCTACAACCCCGGTTATAAGGGGGTTAAGCATGGTTATTTAAGGGTTTAACCTGGTTATAAGGGGTTTAACCCTGGTTAAAGGGGTTTAACCCTGGTTATAGGGGTTAACCTGGTTATAGGGGTTTCACCCTGTTTATATGGGTTTAACCTTTGTTATAAGGGGTTTAACCCTGGTTGTAAGGGTACCAATATAATCTTTGATTGCCTATTTACAAGGTCTTGTTGTTTTTCCGCTCCATGGCTATTGTGTTCCCTACTTGGGAAAGCTTGGCACTTGCACATACGCCCATAAGTACCGTGGGAGGAAACAAACGTGCGGGTTTTTGATGTTAGAAGCAATAATGCATATTACAAAGCCCTATTTGATACTGTGCAGCTTTTTTGTTCATATCTTAGGAATTAAATGGATTTGAGGGCTGATATTTCAGGACGACAATGACAAAAATACGGCCTTTCATCTGATATCAAAATCGATACTACTTCTGGGTAAATCAGGGGGGGGGTCTGAAAAACGATCGGAACACGCACCTTTAAGAAGACTTTTTTAGGTAAGAATTCAGTGCTCCTTAACACGTTTTGTGTAAATTTGAAAGCCATTAAAAAGAAGTTGGGTATTTGTTTATATATTTTGAGAATGTGAGGAAGCAAGCATACACTGTTGTGCATTAAAACCGATGGATTGTTGATGTTAAATCGCTTTCTTATTTAAATACATTGAATTCAATAAAAGTTGTTCAAATACCGGATTTGTGCTGGTACTAAATTTCATGATTGATTACTCTTAAATCTATTTTGTATCAAGAACAAAATTGGTTAATAAACATTTTTGAAATGCTTAACTCAGGCTGTGGAAAGAAAATGTCTTCTTTGGAAATGTAAATTGGAACCACCAGTTGCTTCCCAGACTAAAAGACTACATTTAACAAACTGCCATTTTACACAATAAGGCATGAGAGATATATTGGCGGTGTGATTCCTACTATGCCAACAGTGTAGTGGGTGCTTCATGTCTACTCGTCCCATTAGCACTGAGTAAATACAGAGTACACAACAGGCTGAAATGTTTGAAGGCCATCCCTACCATGTTCCATAAGAGAGGTATTCAACAAGGCAGCTATGGAAGTCTCATGTAGATACGGCTTTCATGCTTTCAACTTGTTTTTGTCGCATTTCATCTCCTTCAGGTTAACTACAAACCCAATTTATCCTGCAGGCTCTAATGGGGTATGAACATGGCTGGCATTGATTCTCTTTAGGGCAGCTATTTCAAACAAGAGCACAACATTAAATGTCCGGTAATTGCCTACACCTTGTATTGGCCAAAGCTGCCATGTATCAAACCAATGTAGATTTGTAAGTAACACAATACTCAGGAATATGGCAATAATTGAAACTTCCACAGGCGTAAAGTAGACTCCTGCATGTTAAAACAAGACTAAGCAGTATATGTGTGGTCAAATTTATAGGCAGCCAAAGGGGACATGGTCCCTTTTATTAATAGTAATCAAAAGTCTCATGTATACTGTACATCTGTGTGTATCATTGAGGAAAGAAGACCTTAAAGCCAATTCCAGTCCCCTTTTAAGCCAGGCATAAATGCTGCCAAAGTATTGCTCCATGGCAAGCTTAGTAAGATTTCCACAATATGATCCAGCCTCTTATTTCAGAGGTTCTGTATTAGCTCCTGCTATAAAGAAGTTTACAGCAGCTAAATAAATCACTCACAGTGAATAATTATTCATGATCTGTATTTAGAGTGTGGGCTACCAAGAGTTTTCTTTATTCAAATTGTCTGTACCAAGAAAATGAAACAAACTCATGACGGTTATATAAAGTAGTATGCATTAGGCATTAAATCGGGGCATTGAGCATCATAGCTAATCCATTAACACACTTTCACTTTATGCTCAGCTTGTAGTAGATCAGTTATTTCAATAAAGATGAAGCATAGATTGAACACTTTACAGTTTTTAAACTGTAAAGTGTTCAATCTATGCTTCATCTTTATTAAAAATGCATTCTAAATTAAGACATAATACAGTTCTTTGTATTGCAAGGTATATCATTTTTGATACAAAAAATGTTTGACTTAAATATTTTCCCTATTTTGAAGCCTCACTGAATATATCTGCATAGAACTCATTTTGGTTCATCAAAGAACCATTTGAGGTTTTACAAACCCTTCTGGGATAAAGAGGCCATTCAGAACTAGAGACCTGCGGGACACCCTTAAAATCCCTGGACTGGACTGGTATATTTTGTCGATGGTCTGCTCGGTTCTGGTCCATAGAAGCAGCGAGGGTTTGAAAAATGTAATTAACCCGGGAAGATAGTCCCATTTCTCACAGATTTCCCGCATGTGTGAGTTTCTGGTCCGATATTATGGTCCAGGACCAAAAGCAGTTAAATTATCTCATAAGGCAGCTATTTGCTATTTTCTACTTCAATCGCCAACTCTGATGTTTTCATTGCAATCTTTAACTCCAAGATAAAATAATAATGAAGTAAAATTATATGCCTGGAGTAGGGATTGAACCCATGATTTTCAGAATACAAGACGAGCGCCTACAGACGCACGCCACACAATCCGAGCCGGCAAGACATCGCTCTTTTGTAAAATTAAATCAAACACATTAACCGAATAAAGCGCACACATAATGCATGAATAGGGCCGCTATGAGACGACCCCGTTGAAAAATATATGGTCGAGGACCAATCTTTGGAGCCAAAACTCATATCCAGGGAATGCAGTGAAGCAGCCATCTCTGGCTGGATTCATATTTGAGAAACACAGCGGTTTGGACACGATAAGAAGAAAAAGAGCAGATCGTCCCACTTTTTCTAGCCATGGAAGCAGCATTTTAAGCATTTTTTGGACAATGAGCTCGAGCTTTTTCCTTCAAGAATCATTCTAAGCCACCTTTGGTGAATGCCAGCATGTCTTTTGAAAGTATCTACTAGGCCAATTGCTTAGATATCACGTGTCAGGCGGTGGCGCCAAGCCTCATGCATTATAGCAACTCACCAAAATGTCACACGAAATTACAGCAATAAGGATTGGTCAAACCACCAACCAATTTGGCTGTTTTCATGTGGGCTCGGTCATGGGTGTTCCCATGGCCCACATAGGACCTCGTCCTCGTTCGTTATTCATACAAACAATTCAGAAATAACCCTGCCAGTGGAGTTGATTTCTTCAACTCCAACGGTCTTGGAATAAGAACATATTCTTGACAACAGATACAACAAATTCGGAATTTTTCGTTCAGATTTCGCTTTCACGTGTTTAGTTAACCAATGGCGACGTCTGAAATTGGGATTTCTTGCCGCCCTCCCCTGAGTGTGGATTTGTAATAGCTGGAATTAGCAAACAGAGATTTGTAAGACAAGCGGTTCTTGGAACCACTGTTGCCTTTCGCGATTCCACCTTTCTTTCATCTCGGCACAAGTTGACCTCTAATGACCTTTGAATTTGGTATGTGACCTTTGACCTACCAAGACATGCAAGAGGACGTATTACCACAGTTTGTTGGCTGTGGATTAAGAAACAATTGTGTCAAGCACAAGCAATTCAAAAAAGGTTAACCAAAACTTTAACACGATACGTCATTCTTCTGAACAAGTTTAGCCAAATGACCTTTGACATTAAAAGTTGGACCTAAACCCTACCATGACAGGGGAGTTTCTATGGTTGACATGAGACCTGAGTTTGGTGGCCATTGGAGCTAAAGTGTTCAAGCATGAGCAATTCACAAGATTAAAAAAAACTTTTTTTGGCAAACAACTTGAACACATACAAAAACAAATGGACGGACACACAGAATGTGGACTAGTATAGTTCCTCCAACAAATTATTTCAGGCGACACATCCATGACAAGAGGCAAAATTTAAAGCATTTTTTGACCAATGAAGCAGGTCTTTTTACTTCAAGAATCATTCAAGCCACCTTTGGTGTGGAATGCCAGCATTGTCTTTGAAAGTATCTACTAGCAATTTGATTAGATAGCAAGTGTCAGGCGGGCGGTGATCCGGCGCACTCACCGTCTTCACTCTCTAATTATTATTCGCCGCTCAGTCCCCAAGCGCCTTTGTTGCTTCGTCCCCCCCCCCCGCCTTTTCCTTCCATTACCACTCAAACCTTCTCCGGAGCCCCCTATTCTCATACCCTAATACCGCCCCCCACCTCTCCCGCCATTTCATCTCACTTCTTTTCGGAATTTACCTGCAGCTATTCTAACTAGCTACCCTTCTTGTACCTCCTCTTCCACCACTACGTATAGTTACCACCTAACATTTTCCGCTTTTGGCGATCCAGGCCTTCCCTTGTGTATCCATCCCCTCCCCTTTCACCCACCTCGCTCCGTTTTTTCGTTTCACCCCTTGAGGCGCCACACATCTATCTCCTTTCGACATCCCAATCTGCTAAATTACCTATCTCATTATCTTTCACTCTAAAGTGAAGTTTTCAACCCGCCTGGCCGTCGCTCATATACTCTCTATCCCTCCGCTCTCCTTTTCCTCCCGTCTATAAAATTAACCTTTATATCTTCCTCCGGCGCCCACGGCACTTACTTTTCTTCATTCATCCCCACTTCCCTCCGTATCCCTCATTTTACCCTCAGATCAGGTCTTCTTTTGACCCTCCGGCTTGTTCTTTTCATCAATTTTTCCCCCGGCTGCCAATACCTATCTCCTTTCCCTCGCTACTTTTTCCCGCTACGCCCTTAGTCCCTCCGTTTCGCCCAGTTTCTTCATCTCTCCGGCGTTCTTCAGGCGGACCCTTAACACTCAGGAAGATCCCACCCTTTCCTTGCTTCCCCACCACCCATCCATTACTCCATAACACCTGGTGTTGTCAAATACTTTCATCGACAACCACTCCTACTACTTCTATCCCTTTCCTGAATCCACCCGGCCAACTTTTCCCCAATATTGTTCTTTCCAACACCCCCCACATCTTGTTCTGTTTTGGTTTTCACACCCCTCTACCCAGTTCCCTGGGTCACAAATGTGTATTTCATAGCCAGCACCTGCGACTGCTTCTTTTTACGCTACCTTATAGCGCTCCGCCCCCCTGCTCACAATCTCCGATACTCTTTTTTCTCTACCCACCTTCACCTACCAATCCCCCGCTCCTTCTCCTCTCTGCTCCTTTCTTCCACTCCGTCTAGTTCAGGCTTTCCATCGCACTCTCCCCGCCGGATTTTGGTTGTCTCCCCGATGGTCCACCCAACCTCTCCCTACCCACCACAGTTCTGGTCTCTCTCCTCCCCTCTCGCTCCGAGCAACAGAGTGTCGCCTACCCTTCCCTATTCCCTCTCGTTTTTTCTCTTATCTACTCCGTCTGTCCACATCGTTACCTGTCCCCCTCTTGCTTTTAAATCTCTGCCGTTCCCTCATCTGTTGCGACTTCACTTATCCCCAGGCGCGCCCCTCCCACCTCCCCGTGCTAGGCAAGTGTTGTCCCCCATCTATCCGTCCATCTTACTTTGGTGCTCTGATAATCGCGCGTCCCCCACTCTCGATGGGCGACGCACTAATTTCCCCTACTTTCGTACTCGTCCCCTTAAATCTCACGCCTTACGCCTTCTTCTTCGACGCCTGCTATTTTCGTCGACTTCTCTTCCCCTGGGCTTCACCCACCTCTACTACCCCACCGCTTGTAGCCTTTTTTTCACTTCGGTCTTTTTCCACCTGCTACTCCCGCCATGTTTCTCCTACCCCGGCCTTTCCCCTCCTATTAACTTCAACTCTCTTCTCACACATTTCGTTATCCCTTCCCCCCGCCATTCGTAACACCACTTCCCTACTTCGTCCTCTCCCCCCCAGCCCTCCTACTCTCCCCCCTCCCCCCGCAATTTACCCTCCACCCGAACCCCGTTATCCGTGCTAACCATCTCTTCTTAGTCCCCGCATGACCGACTCTGCTCCCCACCCCCCCATGGGCTACATTCCTTATAGTCTTCCTCCTCAATTCTTCTTTTCTTATTTTAAGGCCACAGCCTCATGTGCCATCTGTTATCTTTTCCCATCCCGACTTCCCTTCTCCTTCTTCATTCAAGACTTCCCCCTTTTTTTCTCTTCACCACCCCTCCCCCTTCCTCGCTTTCTTCCGCCCTCCTTATTCCTCTCCACCCGGCCCACAACCCCCCGCCACCTACCTCTCAGCTTCCCCTTCCCAACCGGACTATTTGCCCCCCCCGCTGCCCTCGTTCCCTGCTTGGTCATGGGTCTACCCGATCTCCTCCCTCCCTCCTTTCACCATTCTCTTTTTTCTCTCCCGTCCTTCACCAACCCCGCCCCTGCCCCGAATTCACTCAAATGCGCCCCATTCCTCTTCTCTAGCTACTTCGCAAGCTCTAAAGCTTTCTCACCTCACTCAACGCTACATCCTCTCCCCCCTTCGCACCTTTATCCACTCCTTCCCCTCCTCCCCTCTCTACTCTTCCCCTCCTCCCCACTTTACTTTTCCAATTTCTCAATCCTATTAGCACCCGGCCCTTTCTCCTGGCTATCCCCTTCACTGCATTACAATTCTTCTCACTTACTCCTGTACACTCCGTCAACACCTCATCCGTGGCGTGCTTCCCCCCATGGATCCCGCCCACTGTGCTTCTTTGCACTCGCCCCTCTTTTCTATATTACCTGACGCAAGCCTTTTTTTTTGTTACCTCACATTCTGACGTATCTTTCTAAGACCTCTTCTACAGTACTCTCCCCACCCGCCATGCTCTCCCCCCCCTTTCTCCTCTTCTCGAGACGCTTTTTTGCCCTTCTCTTCTATCAACGCGCGAAGCCCCTCCCCCTCTCCTTCGCACCCCACCATCTCCTTCATCTGCAGTTTTTTCACCCGCCCCCTCCTGCGCCCCCCCCCCTCGCCCCCGCCTTTTTCCCATCTACCCACCCCCGACCTCCACCCTTATCCACCCCCTACTCTCTACACCCCCCTTCCCCCCCCGAATTCCCTCGGACCTCCCTTACAACAGGTTGTTCACTTGTCCCGCGCCCTTCCCCCTTCCGCTCCCCTCTTCCACTCACGCCCACCCCCGCATCTCTCACCACCCAACCGCCACTCGTTATGCGTATCCTGATCGTACCTCCTTCCTCCTCGACCGCTACCCAACCTTCTCTCCCCCCTCTTTGTTTCGAGCCCACCCTCCTACCACCCATCTCATACAACTTCCACCCACCTTTCCTCCCACCACGCCAACCTCTTACACCTACACGCCCCCCCCTTCTCTCCCCTTGATTCGTTGCTCCCCATAAAATTCACCAATTCCTTTCTATACCATGTCTGTTTTCCTCTTCAGCGACTCACACCTCCACCCCCTTTTTTCCTTTCCCTCCCCTCGCCACCCTCCTATCCTATCATCTTCTCACAGGCAACCCAACCCATTCCCCATCCTCCTCTCCTCCCTCCCATACTACTCCCTTTTCCCACCCTACCCATAACCTCTCGTCCTATTTTCCCGCGCTTCTCCCTTCTCCACTTTCCCTGTCCACCCTAGGGCCTAACCAGCCTCTCATTGTCGCTAGCCCTCCCCCACTCCGCGGCCCTAACACCTGTGGGAGTGCCGCCATCCACCGCTTTGCTATCGATCCCTTTGTCGCTTCAGCTCCGAATCCCATGTTTCCGACATCTCCAACCTTTTATCCAGTACTGTGCAACTTGTTTTTACTTTGGTCCCTTTCGCTTCCGTCTGAACCTCCTCCGCTACCTGCCTACCTCTCCTTCGCGCTTCCTCCCTGCTAGGAACCCTAATCCCCCTGTCCCTACTGGATCTCCCTCTCGACATTCAACCTGCTCACACGCCCCCCCTGGCCGACCTTGCCTTTACCCACGCGTCCCACCTCCACCGTCGCATCCACCTCTCTTCCTTGCCCCCCTGAGCCTTCCATCCGTTCACACTTCTTTTTCTATTACACACGTACCACGTTTGCCCTATCTCACTTTTGCTGCATTCCCCAGATCCTCCTTTACCTTTCGATTTGCTTTCCATCTACCATCCCCTTTCTACCATAGCGTGAATTCGACCTTCACGTTTCACGAACATGAGCTCGTCTAAGATTGCGATGATGTACCTTCGATACACCCCTCCCTTCTCCACTGTAATATACATTCTGTTGATCGGACCCCAGCCTTCTCTCCTTCATCCCCGTCCGGCCCATTCACCTTTCTCGCGGTTCCTCTTCCTCCCCAAACCAGCCCCCGTCCCCCTCCGGCTCAATACGCTTATTTGCCTTCACTATGCCCACGGAAAGTGCTTTACCTCCAACTTGCTCAACCCCCGCCGCCCACCCACTGAACCCCGCGCCACAATTACCCCCTCCATGTTTACCCCCCCCCAATAATCCTTTCCACACCTCCCCGCCCGTTTCCTCTCCACCCCCAACCACACTCCACTTCCATTTGACACTCCCACTCAATTTCACAGTCCCCGGCACCCCACTCTTCCGATCTCAACTCCTGATCTGCATAGCCTAATACAGATTGTCTCTCATCCTCCTTCACCCTCCCCCTCCACAAACGCTGCCTCCACCTCCTCTTCCCTCCTCTCAGGCCCTACTTTTCTTATACCGAAACGGTCAACTTTTCTCTTACAGTATTCACCCCCCCCCCACGTACCCCCCATAACTCAGTTAAACTTTGCGTCCGCACTCAGACGGTTTATACCGGAGTCTGTTCTCGGCCCACTCCGTTGCCACACCATTATCCCCCCTATAGTCCAAACCTGATTTCCCCTTTTGTTTCCTTGCCCATCCTTCCGGCCCCTTCCGCTGATCGCGTTCCATAACCCCTCTCTTTATCCCCTCGTGCGTCTAGACTTCTACACTAGCGTGGCACTTTCCCTCTTCAACTTCTTCTTCTACCCTCCCCCATCCCCCTTCGCTTCTATTCCACTTTCTCCTTCCCACCTTCCTTATTTCCTCTTTACATATCTACATTTTTGTGATTTCAGCACCATCTATCCTATCCCCTCCTCTGCATGTCTCCAACCCCCACCAACATCCTTACCTTCTTGTTAAGGTTTAATACTCCTCAAACAGTTCCTCTTATTATACTTCCTCCCCCCCCCCCTCCCTCAGCCACTCTCGCCCCCACTACACCCCCCACCGTCCCACTCCTCTTAAGCCTCTTCAATCTTTTTTCCCCCTCCCTTCCCCCGGTTTACCTCCTCCAGTAACTAGCACTCTTTCTCCCCCCCCCTCCACGAACTTCCCCCCCCCCCTACCACACTCCTTCAACCCTCCCATCTTGTATTACCCTCTTCTCGTTAGTTGTTTTAGTTTTCGACTTGTACCCAATACCCCCATCCGACCTCACTCAATTCTTTCCTCTTCTCCCTCCATTATCCCCCCCACCGTCCACCTTCCTCGCCCACATACAGCTGCCAACCCTTCTTAATGTAGCCTTCAACTCTAAACCCTCTTAACTCAATAAACGAGTCCCCCTCTCCTTAGTTCCACCTTTGGCTCAAAATCTCCTCAGAGTTGTCAGCAAACGACGCCACCCCCCCCCTCCCTTTTCACCTTCTCCCCTCATACGGGTCCGCGTAAATCCGTCTCCCATTACCTCCTTCTATAGTCTTAACCTACACTCTCACCCACCCGTGGCCTTATCCCATTGGCTTCCCCTGCTCCGACTACTCCATCAATCTCCCCTTCACACCTCATACACCTCGTTCTTCTCCGTCCCCAACTGTTCTTCCCCACCCGGTAAAAATACCCCTAAGATCAAAGTATTTATTCCTAGCTTTTAGATTTTCTTTTAGCTTACGTTCTATCCCTCCAAGACCACTTCTTAACTTCTCCGCTTTCCTAACAATATTTCATTTTCTTTTTCCTTCCCCCCCCTTTCGAACCTACCAACCAGCCCGCTCATTCCTTTTCTCCATTCATAGGTTCTTGTCCGAATTCCCTATCCACGCCCGGCTTCCTCTTGGACAATCGATCTACGCAAACCGCCTTAGAACTTTCTTCGTCGCTTAACCTCTGTCCTGAGTGTACCTATCAGTGCATCCCCTGTTATCTACGCTAGATCTTGAACTTCCTGTCGTTTATTTGTACTCTCCTCCTTTTCTACCAGACCTCTCTTACTGCTACGCCGTAACCTCCCTGATGTTCTCTCGTGCCCAACCGTGTTACCCGACTATCCTCTACTAAGCCCTCATATGCTACTTCTAGCAGCACATCCGCATATGCTACATCAATGGAAAAGCACGCTTTTGTTTTTTTTTCGCCCTCCTTTCCTCCCTTGCCCCATCCATAATGTCAGGGTTCCAGGCCTCGCACTAGGTTATTTCGTTGGGGGAACCCGTGAACTATAAAATCCTGAGTGCCTCTCCATTTGTGATATCCTGCGAGACTTCACAAAGTCAGATATACAGCTTGAATGTTTTTGAAGATTCCAGTGACTCAAAAACACGCTGCACGAATATTTTGGATTAAACATCAAGTGTGAAAGTTAAGATCATGTATGGCAAGCCTAAAACGTATCAAATCATGCGGAGTTTTCCCGCCCGACATGTCGAGTTTCAAGCGATGATGTGTCGAGTTGTTGCTCGCATACTGTTTCGATGTGTGCAAAGCGTTATAGTCGAGTTTACAGCGACCGCTTTATATGTCCAGTTTGCCCCTTCTATAAACGAGTTTGCCTCTATATATGGCTGAGTTGCATAAATCACTCTCTTGTACGTTTCAAAATCGTCGACATGATTTTGTTCAACATGAGCGAAAACTAGACAGATTTTTTGGTGTATGTGTAAAAAAAATCATCGTCCGAGTGTGCTCATGTTGAGAAAAATCTAAGTCATGTCGAGAGTTTGCTATGTTGGAGAAAAAAATAATGTCGAGTTTGCTCATGTGCGAAAAAAAAAAAAATTCAGTGTCCAGGTTTGCACATGTTGAGGTTTTTTGTAAAATAAATCATGGCCAGTTTTTTACAACTCGGATACATGATTATTCTGCGACAGAATGATTTATGAAACTCGGCTCTGGGGCACATAGAGACTTCAAACTGGATAGGCAGCGCTTTAAACTCGACATATAGCGGGGTTAACTCGATATACAGCGCATGTTCAAGTGAACTCGCAACCATGACTTTTGATAGTGGAGCGGTGCCAGTAATACATGATTCCTAATAATGTCACCGACGAGTAATGAGCAGACATTATGAAATTGCAAGGCGACTTACAATGGAGACCTGTAGAGAACAGTCGTAGTTGAAATATGTGCTTGGTATATTCATGGTTAACCATCACTCTGAGTACTTCTGTCAGGAAGATATGAAAAAACAAGTGTAAAGTATAGTGAATGATAGTGTCTGTGATACCCAAACTGGGTTTGCTTACAGACACTACTATACATAATTGAATATCGTGTCATAATGTATGAATAGCCGACACTCAGCAATACAAGCCTTTAAGATCAGCCCTATTAGCCATTAGGCCCTTGAAGGGAATCTGTAGTTCTAACCTGGAGAAGGGCGCTGGAGCTGCTCCGGGAATGCGTGACCGGATTGTATTTGCAGATTGGAATGGGCCCTTTCACCAACATGATGCTGCGATCTTCTAATCAATTTGCGAACAACGAACATTTGATGATTGGCAAATGGTCGTAGTAGATATTACTTAAGCTCACCAGAGAAATGACATAGAAGGCTTCAAAGATGTGATGTGAAGCAAATGCTGTCAAAAAGAACTAGCCTTAATATATCCGGTGATTGATAGGGGTAATCGACATTACAAGAATCGGTTAATGAGCAAACGCGAACCCGGTGGACAGATATTGATTATTTGAGGTAACTCAATAATACTTTACAGGAGATGCTCGCTCTAAAGATTCTAAAAATCATATTATTAGAATTATATTTTTTTGGGGGGGGGGTGCATATGAGACACATTAACTCGGCAACACTTATAGATAAGTACACATTTGAAAACACGATTAGAGTTTTTGATACTTACCAGTGCAAATGCTGCGCATATCTTGAAACCCTAAATCTTATAAACCTTAATTTAGTGTTTTTGATTATTTATTGATCCATATTACTAAAAAAAGCGTCCTCTGTTTCTTTCCACATGGACAATATAAGGCCTCATACAGACAGAAAGATAATTGCACAAGAATTACATAAAGTGTGTAAAAATACACAACTCCATAATGAATTAAGCAAAATTGTTTACCTGTTAAGCCATACATTTTCTTACCCAGCGGGTGTATTGACTCAATCCCTATTTCCTTAAGAAAAAAACGCACGACTTCCGCTCATTTTTGCGTGCTACAAAGCGCTTAGACTCTATAGTACTTAGGGGACCCTTTTTTCGCTCTGGGTCAGGCATTTATGATCATGTAATGTCTCGTAGCTCATTGATTTTGGGAACACTTTTACGTACTGAAAACATGCCTGTAGTACAGTACATACTGATATGAGATATATTTTATACATCTAGAAAGCAAATCTTGTTGTCCTGTTAGTTAACTCGTGCAGTGCCAGCCAAGTGCCCCCCCGAGTAATTACAACATTTACCAGACCAAATATGACAAAAGACAACAAACGGTGCCCGCCTAAACACTGGATGGCTGTATTACTACCCATAGCTGGAAACAGTCGTGACAGTATAGGTGGCAGACATCTGATAATTGCTAGAGCTGCTACGCTGAAGCCATAATGTGCAGGGGCTAAGACTGCTTCAGCAGGGAGGAAGTATCAAGTATGTACTGTACTAAACATGTGTCAGTAAGTGTTCTAAGACTGCTTCAGTAGAGTGGGATGATACGAGGATAGAATGAGCACTTGTATGTGTTAACTTTGGTAGTGACCTGGTGATATCGGAGTACATGGTAATAACCTCTAGCTCCAGATTTTTTTTTGTGGGATGAAGCGCCGAGGGATGGATATGTTTACTACACCATGTAGAATCTTGTAGCACATGGTAGCCTGATCCAGAAGTATTCTGTCTTCAAGAGTGTCCTACTGCAGAGATTTGAGCATATTAGAAACATTTGATCTTCTCCTGCAGTCACCTACTGTGAATCTGGCTGTATGCTTGGCGTTGGATATTCTCAATTTTGGTCTTGTCATTTTTGGTGTATGGGTTCCACACAGAAAAGGCATATTCAACCTGTGGTCTTACAAAGCTTTGATATGCTTTTTATTTCACAGAGGCTTCACATGGTCCAAGATTTCTAAGGATCAATCCAAGTGTTTTGGATGCCTTGGCACGAATGGGTTCAATGTGCTTGGTCCAGGACAGGTCTGAGGATATTGTGACACCCAGGTACTTCGTGGAACTCTCTTGGGGGATATAGCAACACCTTCAGTGAGAGGCTGCCGCTTGTTGGTGATGGTAAGATGGACACATTTCTTAATATTGAAGCTCATGCCAAAAGATTTGGCCCAGCGGAATACTCTCAGCAGATCCTGGTGAAGACGGATCTGATCCTCTGGTGATTCAATGTTGCCGTAGATCACATTATCATCAGCGAATAATCTGACTGTAGATGTTACCGTATTAGTGATGTCGTTGATGAATAGAAGAAAGAGAACGGGCCCCAATACTGATCCCTGAGGATCCCCGGATACCACTGGACACCAGTTAGATTCTGTGCCGTCGACAACAATGCAACAACAACGAACGATTGGTTAAGAAACTCTTAATCCAGTCATGTGTTTTGCCATCAACACCATAGTGCTTCAGCTTATGAAGGAGGCATTTATGTGACACTTTGTCGAATGCCTTACTGAAAGCGAGAAATAAGATATCCGTCTGACCATGTGAGTGTAGGCCCAATCATCAACTGCTTGGATAAGTTGTGTCTCACACGAAAGCTTCTCTCGAAATCCATGCTGGTTATTGATGATGATCTGCTGGTTACTAAGATGCTTTGCAAGATGACTGAGGATAATATGTTCTTGGATTTTACAACAAATACTAGTCAGACTTACAGGTCTGTAGTTCTCTGGGTTGGTCTTGTCACCCTTCTTGTAAATACCAGTAACTCTGGCCTTTGTCCAGTCAAATGGAATTTGCCCAGCATCACAATGTCTGCATGAACACACTTGTGAGCATCGGTGAAAGTTGAACAGCATGAAGCATCCTGGCAGGGATTTCATCTGGACCACTTGCCTTGTTGATTTTCATTTGCTGAAGTTGTTTGAGTACTCTGTTTTCATCAATGATCAATCCTGAATGGGCATGTAGGATGAATGACCTTTGTCCGGTGGGTATAATTCATCATCTCTTGTAAAAACTTAGGCAAACTGGTCATTCAAAGCATTAGCTTTAGCTAGGTTTGTGACATGAATACCTTGTTCAGCATGTTCAGTGCGAAGTGTTGGAACACCTGTACTTTCCTTGCTTTTTGACTTAAAGTCTGACTCAGAGATTTCGAAATATTATTTTTTTGTGTAATAATGAAAAACAATTCCGAAATTTAAGATGAATCGGATTTTTCGTTTTGATGCAGTAAACATTTTTGTGTAGTATTACATCCCATAGGATACTGTGTATAACAAAAATTCCGGATCCGGAATTTTATAACAAAGTTGTGATTTTCTATATGAAGGAATTCGATTTAAGCTTAGCAATTTCACACAGTGATTAGTATATGGACAAGCATTATGTACATGCAAAAAACACGATTTTTTTGGAAATTGAGGGCGCCCTCCTCGGAAAATCTCTGAGTCGGCCTTTAATGTAAGTCCAGAATCTCTTGCAATCAGATGAAAGACTGCCACCGACTACGTTGTTAATGTAGTCACCGTATGCCTCAGACACAATACGGTTAACCAAATTACGATGAACTTTATACTTATTCCAGTCACTTTCAGTTTTGGATAATCGTGCTTTCTTGTACAGTTTGTCACGTTTTCTCATACGCCGAATGATATAGAGGGGGTTATCCAAGGATGGGAGATTTTCCCTTTAGAATATGTGTGGGATATTATCCATTGCCTTGAAAATACTCTTCTTGAAGAAATCCCAATTTTGCTCCACAGATCTTGACGCAGGAGGAGTTGAGAAGAGAAGAATTCTTTAGTTGCATCCTGAAGAGAATTTCTTACAATTTCAGGATTTGCTTTCCTGGGTTGGATACGTTTAGGTCTTGCAGAAACATTAATATCGAAGTGTACAATATCATGATCGCTGATCCCTGGGGTAGTGTGCAGGTTACTGACAAGGCTTTCATTAATTGTCATGATAAGATCAAGTATACTATTTGAGCAAGGTCTTGTTATGACGTCAGTCAGCTGCAGGTTAAATCCATACTCGCTGATCAAGTCAAGGAAGCGCTGATGGGCTGCACGGTGCTGTGAGGGTTTAGTGCAAAGCTGGTCTTAATCAATGTCGGGAAAGTTACAATCCCATGCCACAATAATATTGGGGAGTGCACGTGGGTGTTCCTTCATGATCAAGCCAATACAATCCTGAAGAAGATCCAATTCAGCATTGACTGCGAATACCTTATACTCATACCTTGCTAAGTACAGTATACCACACTTTGCCAATTCTACTGATGTCCAAATGATTTCACAACCACTGGCGTTAAATTCTGATGTCATTCTTAGTTGCTATGAAGACACCTCCCCCGCCAGCATTCTAGCATTACGAATGACAGAGTATTCTTCTGGGAAGACGTTATAGGTAGGAATGCTGCTCCCCAATTTGGACTCACAACTAAACACCATGTCGGGTTTGTGTAACTCAAGTTCAGCTTGAAATTTCCTTTGTTTATCAAGACATTTCAGACCATTGCAGTTAATTTGCATAGCCTAGCTTGATTCATCTAGGTTGGTAGTCCTATGTTTTGGTTTACTTGTTTCACGATGAGACCTATCTTTGCAAGGGCTAGAGAATGCTATTGGCTCTCCAAGATCTTTCTCATCCTCCGAAGAGCTACCGCTATCTAGTAAATCAAAAGAGTTACTGATCTCTAACGAAGTATTGGATAGGAAAAAATGTTGAGGAGACGTTTGTTAAGACACAGTTGCAAGTGAAACATATCCATGAGAAGCTGGATTGATCATACAAGATGTTATAAATTGTATCTGACATCCCCATACATTTTGTATGTATCCACTTGTTACAATGATCACAAAGTATCTCTTGATCAGAGTTCTTAACTGCTCTGTTATATACAAACACCACAAGGAAAAAAAAAAAAAAAAAAAAAAAAAAAAAAAAAAAAAAAAAAAAAAAAAAAAAAAAAAAAAAAAAAAAAAAAAAAAAAAAAAAAAAAAAAAAAAAAAAAAAAAAAAAAAAAAAAAAAAAAAAAAAAAAAAAAAAAAAAAAAAAAAGCTTGAACAAGGAATGAAAAAACGGTTTCGCGGTACCTTGGATATCGCGAAATCAACGAATCAGGTGGTCAATCTGATGTTAGAAATGGGTTCCTGACAAAAAGACCCCTTAGCTGACTAGATTTTTGTAAGCCTGGCGTGGGGCATGACTTGACAGCAGCAATCGAGAATTGACTGTAAGGTAAGAAAACTGCTTGTTGGATCGTATTTTTTCACGTTTTTTTTCGTCTTTTTTCCAAAATAAACCTAATTATAAACATTCAAGATAAACTAACACTTTGTTGGAGAAATATTTTGGTGCGTAACTCTGTTACGATAGGCCAAGAATTTTGCACACATCGCCAGTGGAAGCGCAATGTACAAAACATCCGAATCAACGCTATCTGACACTGTGTGTACGTGGAGGTTCCCACGTTTCAGCCGATATGATGTGGTTGATAACTCCCTAGGTCAGTGACGATTTGCCACGGTTTTTGCCAGATTCACAATGGCCGGCGCTGTGTTCCAAGACGACACGTAATGGGGTGTGGCCTTCGGTCATGGGTTTTGGTTTCTATCTGCCGCTCATAGTAGCAATGCGAGAAGGATGAATTTCTAGTAAATCGCATTCTCGATGCCTTACCAGTTCTTATCCCGTGACAGATTGTATTCGTAAAAGGCTCTTTTACTTTGAGAACACGGTCAACAGGTGTCTAAGATTGATGCAAGATTCCGCGAGTCTGAATGATGTAGATGGTATTTCATTCAATTCAGTGGAACAGATTCTTCTGCCATAGAAACTAAGTCTTAAACTACATGGAGCTAAAAGGTTGTTTTTTTTTCTGATTGGATAATACTAAGTGTCACCAGTTGGTATCAAAGATGCCCATTCTCAGATCTGAACGCTATCACGATAAACATGACAAATCATTTTTATACTTTTCATACTCAAACCAAATAAAACAGTATTTTACTATCTTGT